>JARHVA010001404.1:197500-207500 GCA_037957365.1 Torreya grandis
CGATAATCAATTGAAAAAAGAGATTAGTGGTTCTCATCAAACATAAAGTTTAGCTAAAAAATCCACTCATAAATATTTATGAAGGAAGATAAGTATATGGATAATTGGATGGTCCTTTAAGGTGGACTAGGTAATGAGAATTACCTTCATTAAACCTTTAGAGGATAAAATTTTGGATGATACTCTAATAGAATGCATATTTACAATATGTAACTATACACTAGGAAAGGAACATAGATTGAAACTTAAGTTAGACATGATTGAAAAACATTGGGGATAATATATATGTGATAGTGAAGCATCCAGATGGATAGATAATAATAACACATAGATAACAAATTTAGAAGAATGCATACATGTAAGATATGCACAAAATTTTGAAAATGATAAGAAACATTAAAAACATCTTGTTAAAAGAAGGGGAACAATAGAAGCAAAATTCAAAAAAGTTATGAAATACCATCTAAAGGCCAAATATATATAACTTTTTTATTGTATACCACATTCTTAAAAAAGTTAGACATGTTTCTCAATTTTTAGATTATAATATTTTATTTTAACATAATGGATTTCGTGATATTCCACAATCACATTGATTAGATAGCAGTGATTGGGAAATGGTAAAATGTCTAGCAATGGTTGAGAATGAGGATTTCAAACTACAACTTAAAAAATAATTATTCATCTCATTATCTATTTATAAGGTCACAAAAATTGACAACACATCCCAGGTTTACATACATCTTTATAATTTTGAGAACTATTCACTTGGCAACCTCATCTACTACAAATTCATAAACTGGTAGAAAATTACAATGTAAAAATTTTCACAGATTAGTTTTATATAATTTGAAAGATAAAGTTTTAATAGATAATTATGCAATATCTTAAAAATTAATATGTGTTAGAGATGATGTTGCATCAATTATGTAGGTTCATAGAAATGGTCTATGTGTTTAGCTTCAAAAATAGTTTCCCCAAATATGATTCCAATTCATTGCATGGATCATAGGATGAATCTTCTATACAAAATAATTAATAAATTTTTTAATGTCTCAAATGTGGAATATTTCAATCATTACTTACATGATTATATGTCAATCAGTCCAAAAATATTTTTAGAGTTCTAAATTTTTTTAAACCAGTGAATGATTGTAAAAAAATTACTAAAAAAGTTGATAGAAGATGTATTTATATGTATGCACTTGCATGATATGTTTGTGAATAATATCCATCATTAGTAGGTTTTATGAATAAATATGATAGAGATGTTGAGAAAGCAAATGATTTTTTTTACTGTTTAATAGTTTTAGAAACATTGATGACATTATGTGGAATTCTCCCAATGCTAAAAGAACTGAATTATTTAATGAAACATGCTCAGTAGAAATCCATTTATATTTTTGACTTCATACAAATGATAAATTGATTGTGTCAATTTATAGATATACTATACACTTTAAATGAAAAGTTTAGGTCCCTATTTATAGTATTTGGTAACGTTTGATAGATTTAAGGAATCTTGAAATCTATTTGAAATTAGATATGAATAATCATCTTTATATCATTGTTAATTTCAAGGACTATTCTTTTGGAAGTTGAATTTGAAGAACTAATTGTAACATGTATTCTATCTGATACTATTATATCTAAAATGCAGATGAAACTAAGTATAATTTTAAAAAACTTATCTGCAAAGATCAAACTTCATTTTAAAATGGATGTTTTGTTGAAAGCTAGGGTAGTTGTGAATCTCATAGTTTGGAATAATAATAATAATAATAATAATAATAATAATAATAATAATAATAATAATAATAATAATAATAATAATAATAATAATAATAATAATAATTTATTTCATAAATACATTGGTTTTCTTATTAAGCATTTCAGAAAATATGTAAAGGATAATGAAGTTTAAATAAAAATTATTTTGGAAAATAATTTCTTGATATCTCAATCAACCAATTTTGTAATTATAATGTTTGAATGATATCACTTTCTAATTGAACCAATAGAAAATGGGGCAATTACACAGCTATAGAAAAAAAAACTTAATCTTAGTGAATACTAGTTATTATATGAGCTTTGTAAAATAATGAATATGGACGTAGTGGAAGATGAAAGATTATTTAGTGCATTATCTTTCACTAAGTTAAAATTTAAAATAAATTAGATAAAATTTTAGAAACCTGTTTGAGATTATAGGTTTCATGTTATGGCATGGACATGTTTCCTTAAGATAGAGCTATGAAAACATAGAGTTATCTAAATTAAATAAGATGCATCAATAACATAGCGAAAAAAATAGAGGATTTAAATAATGACACTAAATATGACACTAAAATGAAATATTCAAATGTCACTGGTGATAATCATGTTTGTGTAAGATTGTTTCAAATACTTGAGTATTAGTTGTACATTTATTTCAATTATCATATTATTGATTTGAAATTTCATATCATTTTTGATATTTTAAAATGTTTCAAATATTTAAGTTACTTAAATTGTTGATAACATTGTCATTTAAAATATTTATTCCATTCACCATGCAACTTTCCCTTTTATTTAATTGGTTCTTAATGATTTCAAATGGATCATAATATTTACCTAATATTTTATTGTTAAATAAATATTATAAATAATTTTTGAATAAATTAAATTTTATATTGTACCACCATATTAATAGTTTTAACCTAAAATTTTATCTTAAAAGTATGAATTTTAAAGTCAAACACAAGGGCGATAAAACACGACAAGCCTATTGAACAACATGACCAAATTTCAAAAAGTTCAAAAATATAAAATAATGATAATAATTGAATAAGATGAAATAAAATCAATTTTAAATCCATGCTCAGTATAAATCCAAAGAAAATAATAATTGTAGTACATATCACCATGTTGTTTGAAGTACATCAATTGAATAAACTCATTTTTAAAGACAAACATAACATTGTCATTTTTAATTATTTTTTTTAAACATAACATTCTCTTCTTAAAATTTTTATTGAATTTATAACATCATAATATTCAAATTCATGCTCACTCCAAATCCATAGATAAGTAATTGTAGTCCACATCACCATGTTTGTTGAACTACATCAACACAAACTATGCATGTAAGATGATAATTAAATAATAACTCGTCGCGTAATAAAAGAGTATTAACTAAAACATAACAAAATGATCATTACAAAGCCAAACATAAAATTTTCATTTATAATTTTTTTTAAAAAATAGAACCTTATTTTCAAATATAAAAGAGTTTACAGTATCAAAAATTATCATATTTTTGGTCTTTCAAAAAGACCCCTCACCACTCAACCACTTTCTCAAGCACAAAATCCACATCTCTACCCTAATCCTTACTAATCCCTATCTCAAAAAATAATACATTTTTTAACTCATCTTTAACTCCCTCTTTAAAACATGAAATTATTATTTTAGTTAATAGATTATTTAATGGAAAAGATGTAATGGCATCTTCAAACAAGTAAACATTATTTAATGGGGTGGGGGTGAAGAGTTACAAGGATCACTCTAAATATTAACATCTACACGCTGAATAAAATCATGTGGATTGAAATAATCACCACTAGCTTCTCCACTTTAAATCCCCAAATATTCCTCATCAAGATCAATTTATTTCAAATGCGTTTACCTATGTACACTCAAGATACCTCTAATAGAGATGGTGGGTAATTCATCACTTGATAATTATAGTATTACTCTACTAGGTGTTAGCCCTATTAGTAATGGAAGATTCTTCCCACTTCTGTGAACTATGATCAAGGGTAGTGGTGGTAGCATACGTTTCTTCAAATATTGAGGGTACCCTACAAAAATAGTAATTTTTAAAAATAAAACTAAATGGAAATTTAAAATTATGTACTTGTATTTGGAGATAATATTTTCTCTAATTTCTAGACCATATTCTAAGAGATGGAGACAGTTTACACTATAATAGGAAAATTTATAGTCAAAATAATCTATAACCAATCAATCTTTAACTAAAAAATCATAACATGGAATGTAAAATACTATGCACATACGGGAAAGAAGACACTAATATATGAAATTTTGGGGTTTGTTGAGGCTGTTCTATGCCAACCTTTATTAATTCTAACCCAATTAAAAAAATCAAATAAATAAATAAATAAGAAAAAGCACTTAAACTTTTAAATGTCATTTAAAATTTGTAAATATTAAACCTACATTTAGAGACAATTCATAGTAAACTTTTAGATGTTTAAAACCCTTAAATGAATGCAATGATGAGTCTGCATACTCAAAATGTTGGTATAATTAAACTTCATGCATCCTTTTGAGATAAATTATTTTTGTGTCATCAAAGGATGAAATCTTATCTATAAGAAACAAACACATATTAATCCTTAATCTTGTAATAGCTTAAAAACTAAATCATTCACTTGATTCATTTGAATGTTAAACTAACCTCATGTTCATCAAAAGATAAAGCATTTGTGCTCATATTTGGATGAAACATAATTAGAATAATAGTTTTGTGGAGGTCATATAGGGCCTCATAATATAAGGCCAGAATAAATTTTGAATAGGAAACTATCGAACTGGGATTCTTACAAAGAATAATTTAAATATAACCTAGTCCTATAAGAGATAAATGTGCACCAATCATATCTCAAATTAGAAAGAGTAAAAAAAATGGAAACAATATCCCAATAGGTAATATCTACTAGTTTTCCATATAATACTATTCTTGCGAGAACTAATTTAGCCATTGATTTACGAAAAGGGTTAAAATTCCATCCATGTGGAAGCTTCTCTATGACTATTTAAACTGAAAATGAAAAAATAGGAATGAAAAGTTGAATTTTCAATATGAAAAACTAATTTACAAATCAAATGTTTAACTTTCAATATGAAAAACAAATCTACATATCGATTTGACCTATGTTCAAGTCAAAAGCTGACTCTAAATATTTCTTTCCATCATCTATAAATTTTTCTTTTGGAGTTACAACATTAGCATTATGTAATGAAAGCCTCATCAGATTATAAATCTCTACTAGTGAGGTACCAAAGCAGATCAATATAGAGTTGACATTCATAGTGAACCTATCTCACCAGTATCATAAGAAGATATTAGTGATTTAATCAAGCCATGGTTTATATCATATTAGGGAAGGTATATTAGGTTGACAAAGTTACATTTAAAAATCCAATCATTATAGGCATTAGAATGTTGTACCAGTTTCAAAATGTCTAAGCTAAACATGTTCTTGAAAATATATTTTCTTTCCATGGCTAACTAATTGACTGTGTTAGTAGGTAAATTATTATGGGTGGGGAAAAAGGAAGATGATAAATATATTAATAAAAATATTTAAAATGAAGGTAAAGGATGGGTATTTATAGCTTGAGGGTGGAAACCAAGTAATCAGCCAACATAATATATGCATGGGTCACCTAGTATCACTTACTAATTAAAATGCAACCAAATTAAATCCATGTTAAATGACCACACCAAATGATAGCTCTAGGAGTAACATTTGACCTAACCATTAAATGCACCATCTAACATCAAGGTTTGACACTATTTTTTAGCTTGAAAGTTTGGTCTTTTCATTCATCAGCACTAGTTAATATCCACCATTCAACAACACCATTTAACAGACACCATTCAAAATAAATAATTTTAAAACCACCATTCAATGACCACTTTATAACACCCACCATTCAATAAACACAATTTGATACCCAATTTTGATACCCACCATTTAGTAGAGACCATTTTTCACCCACTATTTGGTGGACATCATTTGGTATATTTATTTTGGTGCTGCCAAAAGGTGGTACAAAAAAAAAGTCCAATATTCTATAATTTATTTTCTTGCACTCCTATTGAATCGAAATGGATTTACCATAGCCCATATAGTATTTTCCATGAATGTGAATCCATTTTCCATAAATTAACAAAATAATTTAAAGACATTTACCTATAGGGCCTCTTAAAATTAGTTGTATCTCCTTTTGAGACTCAGTCACATCTCCAATTCTTGGTTCCAGCATCGACGAAAGAAGTGAATGTATCCTTTATAGCAGTTTTCGACCAAGTCTTCCAGGAATTATCAATTCTAATTTCCTTGACTTACAAGATGCCTTGGTTGGCCAGTAAATATATATTTAAATTACCCTCTTGATAAAAATGAGTATCTGTATAGGAAAATAAAATTAAGGTTTCAAAATTAGGGATAAGGATATTTAAAATGTGCCAAGCACATGCCTTACAATTCCATAGGGTTTGGATCAAAACCATGGAATCATCTTCAAATATCAAATTATTGATGTCATATTGGTCAAGGAAGTCTAACCATAATGCAATGTATTGATCCTCAGCTTCTATATTGGTCCATCAACTAAGTTGAGAGATGTGACATAAATAAGGGACCCTACACAATTTATGATGACACATACTAACACAAAACCAATACAATTACCCCTCACAACATCATAAAAATTGAGTTTGAAGAATCCTAGTGGAGGAGGGATGAAAACTAAATATGATTTCCTCATTTCCCCTTTTCAAAAACTTTTAGACTCATTAACTAAGGGTTGCTATAATATTATTATCCATAATTTATTAACAATTTATTTCAAACCTTAATTTTCATGTGAAGCATACTTCATTTATTTTAATGTTCAAAATGAAAAAAAGATTCTCTTTATGTTCTGTATAATAGTAATTAGTATTATAATGATGATTAATTTATTAATTATGCTAGTGCAGATTATCTAAATTAAAATTTAGGGAAACTTAATTTAAACTCTATCAAAACATATAAGAATTCTAATGATATGAATGTTTTTGGTGTTTATTTATGTTTATCTTAACCTTCACACATATGGAATTCCAAATTTACTAATATTTAATTTCCTATGAATAAATGAGTCAATATTATGTAAATTAGCTTAAATAAACATTGTTATAATTTTATTAATGTATGCAATACCATGTTGAGTGTTTTCTAAACTCTATTATGAATACTAATGATGAAAATTAGAGTGTTCATACTTCTTATTTGAATGAATATACTGAAAATAATGACATTGATAAGCATGGTGAAATTTATATTTTTTCCTTTAAATAATATGGTGAGAATAATTGTGTTCCTACACTTTCCAAAAATAATTATTAGAAAATAATACTTTTCATGAAAATGTAGCAAATGGTTAGCTCCAAAATTCTTCCTCGAATACTTATAGCAATGCCTTTTTAAAAAATTAAATAATCTTGTATTTAAATTTCTTTCTTTCTTGGCTCAGGTTATAAAAACAATGAAACACATGGCTTGTGAAACTTCTTCATGTACGTTAAATGATTATCATATGCTTTGTGATTATTGTGCTTTAAGTTTCAGCCATAGATAACATATGTTTGAAAATAGTAATTATATCAAACCCCTAAATTAGCCTATTCATTCTTTAGTTTTTCCAACCTTAAATATTATTACTAAGACAAGTAGAAGCTTTAACTCCAATGTTTTTTACTCCTAGTTATTGAGATGAATCTAAATCTAAATATAGATATGACCAACCTATATTGAGTACAATTTGTGATTATTCTATCTCATGTGATTTTTTAATGTCCATGTTTTTATTATATGATTGGAATGGATATCCTTGCTTACATCTTAATTAAATTCTCATTTCTCTTAAAAAATATCCTTTTAATGATAAATTTTTTATTAAAAAGATCTCATAGAAGCTTTAAATTTGATGCTCTAAATTGATTTAGTACTCTATCTAGTAGTTTCTTATGTATTGTCCTTGAATTGGAAGAAGATTTAATATCATTATTTATAAAAAAAATAAGGGATAAAAAATGCTACACTTAAGCACATTACATATTTTCACCAAGGAAAATATGAGCTCCTAATAATCATTATATTCTAAGATTCAAGGTTATGATGCATCACTTGATATATCAACCAATACTTCTATAAAAATAATGTATTTTTAGTATAATTTTTTTTAATACATTAGATAATAAAGGTTTATATCATGCCTATAAATATTTTAAAAATATTTTTTATGACGACCATCTTTAATGATCACATGTACATAATTATAAGACTCATGCTTAACATGATGCTTCTATTCATCATACTACTAGTCCTAACATTAGCCATGACAAAGTCAACATAAATTATAAACCATTATATAATCTTTAAAATACATCTACAAAAAATGTTATGCCTTTCCTTTTAAAATCATGGAAATTTTAAAATCTTAAATATGTAAAATTACCACATTTAAAAATTACTTGATAAAAGTATGAGTTCTAGGGCTTATGTTAAGTATTGTAATTTGATCTATTTGTCTCAAACATTTCATTCATTATTTGTTTACACCACATGTATAGATCCTATTATATCTTTCAATAATTTCACATGAAATACATCATGTAACATTACTCTATTTGATATGTGCAATGTATATGTGACTTCCCAACCTTTTTCAAACCTAATGTGACACATAATTATTTTTTGTAGACATTGGATTCTCTCATTCTTTAGTTTTTTCTACCTTTATAATCATCCTCATGTCGAAACAATGACCCAAATCTGAAATCCCCTCGTTGTCCTATATTGATGCACTTGCTGTGTCATCTTATTGGTAACCGCTATAATGTTTTCTCTCAAAAGATGCATATTATATTGCTTATCTTGTAGTGTCCGTTATGGTGATATTTCCCATTTTAATATGCTAATTTAATCTAAATGGTGTCATTTACATGTAAATTTCATGGATTTTTTTAAATTTAATTATATGTCACATTAGATAAGTACTCATCCAAATTTATCAATTCTACCAATTCACCTTGCTTATCCCCTACATACATTCTTAGATACCATATGAATAACTTATCCATTACATAGATATCGATTACAAATGATTTTTTTACAGATCATGTGTAGCTTAAACAAATATTAGAATTCTAATTTTACGTTCTTAAGATCATTTGTTATTTCCTTTATTCTTGGAATGAAATAGGAATACATCATCAATATGTGTACAACTATAAAAAAAATCATATTTACCCTTAGATATGGGTCGACCCAAGATAATATACATTGACATAATTTTCCACTTTTTTGATCTATAACAAAATTTGGTTGCAGAATGCCTATCAAAGTAATAATATCAACCTTATAAAAAGAAACTTATGGATTCATCATGTTGAAACTATTTAAAACCAACATATTATTTTAAAATAGTATCATTATGAAAACTCTAGAAGTTTATTTTTGAAACTAGCATCATCATGGAAATATACATAATTTAATATCAACCTAATTTTGTTTGACAATGTCAGACTCAACTACACATTCTAGAACATATGCCTTACCACCTTTCCAAAAAAGTATCACTGATGTTTCTAGACATTTTATATAACCCAACATGGATTGCAGTTAGAGACTCTTGGTTATACTCTATCAACTTATAAATAAATGGAAAATAACCCATTAAGTAATTTTTCCCTTGTAGAAATAAAATTCCATTATATTTTGAAGTTAAGCATTCCCATTTCCCACATATACAATGTATTTTCTGATTTTCATTGAGATAATATGAGTTGATTAATATTGTAAAAATTCATGTATCCAAGCATGCTTATTTATACACAATGGATACAAAAATAGTAGTTATTCTTGGAGACACAACATATTTTCCACTACATTTTATTACCCATTATTATAAAGGATATCAAATTCATAGGCTTGTAATAAATTAATCCATTTCTAGTTATCCCCTATATGTTTTCCTTGAGTTAAAATATACTTATGTGTGAGGTGATATTCCCTAATGAATAACCTATTCCCTTAAAATAATTGATGTAATTTTTACATCACATGCATGATGGCTACCATCTCCTTACTATATGTAGTCATCCTTCATGATGTTAATTAATTTTTCTACTTTAAAACTCAATAGTGTGGACATTTTGAGA
>JARHVA010001404.1:212500-242500 GCA_037957365.1 Torreya grandis
TGACACATGCCTTACAAATACACTATTAACTATATATTTGATGATCTCAAACACCAACAACATATAATGTGATATTATACATATGGGTAATTTAATATCTAAAATCATAAATTAGATTCACATAAATATAATGATGGAAAATATCATTTTTCATCAATGAAGAAACTACCACATATAGCTTTCAATAAGAGGGTTAAATTATCACTTGAACTACTTAATTCTATATATGCTTACACATTTCACATATATATGGACCTACGAATTAAAAAGTAAATTTAAGAAATAAAAATAAAAAATGACTTTTTTGAAATTTATGTTATCTAGATGTTCTCTAAAGTAAAAAGAACCATAAGTAGCTTATTTATCCTTAACTAGATGATTTGATCTCCATATTAATCTTGGAGACTTGACTAGTTCCTATTAGAGAATTTAGCTTCTTCTCTTAAAAAGTTGGCAATTTTCTAGTCACTATCAAAGATTTGACAATTGGTTGCATTATCAGGAACAGATGGCCTTACTATCAACCTTACATGCTGGATATTTTTCTTGTTTACTTCTGGTAGGTTATATTGAAAGCCTATAAAGGCCATATGATCAACATATTTATTCTATGCCCTTGGTATCACTTGGCTCTAGATTGAGTGCCTCTACAGCTATGGATGATAGCATCAACCTAGGATGGTTGTGTCAATACTACTTTTTGAACTTGATGTAGGTGTCTTACAAATAATACCTATTATAAAATGATGTTTACTTATTTGATGAATTGAATACCTCTCAATCTTGGATATTAAATTAAAAAAATATTTTTTATACTTAAATTATATGAAAATAAAATTTCAATTTAAAAAAAATATGTATTTATAAATTTTTATAAATTTTATGATTTAAAATATAAATTATTGACAATATAACTATAAGTAAACATTTTTACATATAAAAAAAATTACCATAAACTAACATCTTAAAGAAAAAATTTTGTTAATACATTTAATATTATAAATACAATTAATTGATGCAAACATATAATATTTTTAATTTAAATGGTTATGGTTCTTCGTTACACCCTTAAAGCGCTGAAACCTCAAAACTTCTTCCATAGATGATGAAAATTTATATACACATTAAAAGTAAAAGGAAAATAGTGTCATTACCTGCAACAGGTGTGTTCTTTTTTCCTGGCAGCTAGGTCGTGGGAATTTGAACCATTTGTTTTAGAACTTCACATCAAGCAGTGTATGTAAATAAAAGACATTCATGTTTCTATTATTAGGGTCATGCTCTCCGTACGTTCCTAAATGAATTGATATATTGAAACAACATGCTACTAGAACTTTTACCATTTTACTAAACTGAACAAATTGAGCATGCTTATAAACATGGTCATATTCAACAACACATTTTAAAGAGATATTAGAGATAATATTTTTAATAGTATATGATGTATTTAATTAAAAAATTAAAAAATATATATCTAATTTTTTTTGTTGAATCATCATCAAAATAAGAGAATATTTTGTATTACACTTTGTAAACTATTATCAAGATGACAGAATAAAATAGAGGGAAAAGAGTTGTCATGTTGGAAATCATTTTATAATCCACCAACACTTTGGATTATCAGGATAGGCTTTGCAAGAACTTATGGTTATGAGTTGGAGAATCTTCTTCAGTTGGTGATCTAGGATCCTTTTCACCTGCAATTGCCACTTTAGTAAACGAAATTAATGGAGCATAGTTAGAGTTAGGGTCATATTTACATCAACAGTGTTAGAAATTCAAGTTGAACTAGAGTTTAATTTCTCCACTCCTCATGCGTGCAAGTATTTAGCTACAATTAAGCAATTAGTTGGTAAACTGACAATTGAGCAATCAGTTAGTTTACATTCAGTTAGTTAACAAACAATTAGTGAAACTGTTAGAGAATTTGTTAGAGAGTTAGTTTACATGGAAACACTAAAATTAGTCTTGAGTTTATTTTCTAATTATTGTTTGTATTCAATTGTATTTAAAGATGCTTGGGCACATCATTATAAGCAAGGAAAATTGAAGATCAATAAAATATTTTTCTTTCAAGAAATTGCTATTACAATTGTTCAGTTCTTATTTATTTGTTTGAGTTCTTTTTTTTGCATGCTCCCTTAGATTTTGAAAAATTGGTATTAGAGCATAGGTTATGGAAGAAGGACCTGGTTAGGAAAGTAGCTAGCAAGGACGTGACAAGAAGAAAGGAGAGCAAAGTAGTCAAGCGCAGGAATTGCTAGTAGGCAGCGCAGAGACCGACACCGATAGTGCAGAGACTGACGTCGACCAACTCCAAGACTAACATTGGCAAAGTAAACCAACATTGGAAGTATTACAACTAACTATGGTAGTGTAACTAATGTCGGTGACTATGTTTCATAAATAGCAACCACAAAGCCATTCCAGCGTGAGAAATGCAAGCAAACAATAGTATTTCACAGCCTCAAATTCCCATTTTCAATGGTAAGAATTATGATTTTTGGGCAATTAAGATGAGAAATTTATTTTTCTCACAAGATGTATGGAATTTGGTAGAGAGTGGTTTTGTAGAACCGTAGGACGAAGCAGCCCATCTGGGATTAAATCAAGCAGGAAAGGACCAGCTTAAAGAGAACAAGAAAAAATATGTGAAAGCTTTATTTCTCATCCAACAGGCATTGGATGAATCTATGTTTTCCAGAGTTGCAGTAGCAACAAGATCCAAAGAGGCATGGAAAATCTTGGAGGCTACCTATAGAGGTAATACAAAGGTAAAAATTGCTAAATTGCAATCTCTTAAGAGAAGCTTTCAAAATTTGCAAATGAATGAATCATAATCTATAGACCAATTTATGGGTCAAGTTTTGAATATAGTGAATCAAATTAGATCTAATGGAGAAACTATGATGGATTAGAAGATTATAGAAAAGATACTCAGATGTTTACCCAGTAAATTTGATGCAATAGTTGTAGTTATTGAAGAAACCAAGGATTTGGAAAAATTATCTGTAGATGAATTAATGGGTTCTCTGTTAACACATGAATTCAGAATGAATAGGAATAATACTTCTCTTCAGAATGCTTTCAAGTCATAGGTATCAGTTGGCAGAGGAAGAGGAAGAGCCAGGTCAAACTTCAGTGGAAGAGGCAAAGGTAGACATGGAAGGAACAATTTAAATGAAGGTGAAAATAGTAATCAAAACTACATTAGTAGAGGACGTGGCAATAATCACTTCCAGCACAGTTCACAAAGGTTTTATAAATCTAATGTTCAATGTTATTACTACAAAAAATATGGTCATTATGCAAGTGACTGCAGAAGTAAAAAGGATATGTGTACAAGTAGAATGCTAATTACACAGGGGAATCTAGTTCTAATCCAGGTGAATCTAGTTCTAATCCTGTAAGCATGTTTCTTACATGTAATGTTACTCAACAAAAGCTAAAGATATTTGGTTATTAGATAGTGGATGCAGTAATCATATGATAGGAAATAAAGAATTTTTCGCTAGTCTTGATGATTCTATAAAATCATAAGTGAAATTAGGAAATGATATCATAGTGGATGTCATGGGTAAAGGTGTCATAAATGTTTTGGCCAAGAATGGTGAAATAAGGTTTATACCTAATGTTTATTTTGTACCTAGACTAAAACATAATATTTTGAGTGTTGGTCAGTTAGTGTAGAAAGGTTACAGAATAGCCTTTATTAATAATGTTTGGACAATATTGGACAAGTTTCCAAGTGACAGGTTGATAGGTAAAGTGGAGATGACCAAGAATCAGATGTTCCCTCTTCATATTCAGTGCATCCAAGGAGAAGAGGAATCCCACTTCAAATAAATGCAGCTAGACCAATCATGGTTATGGCACTTAAGGTATGGACATTTAAATTTTGGAGGTTTAAATTTGTTATAGAAGAAAAATATGGTGAAGGGTTTACCACCAATAGAACAACTAGGAAGTTCATGTGACAGTTGTAATTTGGAAAAACAGTATAGAGAAAGCATTCTAGTAGGAGCCTCATATAGAACTAAGGTAATATTGGAGTTAGTCCATAGTGATTTATGTGGACCAATGCAAACTACATCACTTGGAGATAGTATTTATTTTTTAACCTTCATTGATGACTTTAGCAGAAAGACATGGATATAATTTCTCAAAAATAACTCTGAAGCCTTTGGAAAGTTTAAAGAATTCAAGGCAATGGTTGAAAATCAGAGTAGCCATTATATCAAAGTACTTAGATCAGATAGAGGAGGTGAATATATGTCTAATGAATTTCAATATTTTTGCAGATATCATGGAATCAAAAGACAATTCACTACAAGGTACACACCACAGCAGAATGGTGTAGCAGAAAGAAAGATTAGAACAATCATGGAAATGGCAAGAAGCATGTTGAAAGATAAACACTTGTCAAATGAATATTGTGTAGAAGCAGTAGCATGTGTAGTGTATATTCTGAACAGAAGCCCAACAAAGAGTGTCAGAGATCAAATTCCGCAAGAAGCGTGGAGTGGTAAGAAATATAGTGTATATCATTTCAGAATTTTTGGTTGTGTTGCATATTCTCTTATACCATCTAAATTGAGAAAGAAACTTGATGATAGAGGTGAGAAATGCATTTTTATTGGCTATAGTGAAGAATCAAAAGCTTATAAATTGTATAACCCAATTTCAAAGCAAGTGATTATTAGCAAAGATGTTAAATTTAAGGAAGCAGAAGCATGGGATGGTAGCACCATCACAGTTGGAGCACCAATTCCATAGGATGAAGAAGTTTTTGAAGAACAAAATTTTCAAGGTGGAAAATACTCTCCACAAGCAGGCATAAGCACACCAATAAGAACACCTAGGAGGTTTGAACAAGGTGAATCATGTAGTCATGCAGGTCACCCTACTCCAAATTCACAAGTAAGTGATGAATCAGATCCAACTCTTGCTACTTTAAGTGCAAGATTGAAAGGTAAGAAAATGAGAAGTTTGAATGAGATTTATAATCAAGAAGAAGAGAAATTAGATTTGGTTTCAAATTTTTCTCTTTTCACTCATGATCCTATGTATTATGAAGAAGCAGTTAATGAGGAACATTGGCTAAAAGTAATCGATGAAGAGATTAATGCTATTGAAAGAAATCAGACATGGGATCTAACTACTCTACCTAAAGGTAAAGATTGTATTGGAGTCAAATGGGTTTATAAGACTAAATTTGATTTAGATGGAAATGTTGAAAATCACAAGGCAAGGTTAGTAGCAAAAGGTTTTGCACAAGAACATGGCATTGACTATAATGAAACATTTGCACCAGTTGCTAGACTGGATATTGTTAGAATGGTTTTATCAATTGCTGCTAAAAATAATCGATATGTATATCAAATGGATGTAAAAACATATTTCTTTAATGGTTTTCTAGATGAAGAATTATATGTGAAACAACCCATAGGTTATGAAGTGCAAGGACATGAAGAAAAAGTTTACAGATTGAAGAAGGTTCTTTATGGTCTCAAGCAAGCACCAAGAGCATGGTATACCAGGATTGATTCTAATATGTTAAACAATGGATTCAGTAGAAGTGATAGTGAGCCTACTTTGTACACTAAAATCAACAAAGAAGGTTAGATTTTGATTGAGTGTTTATATGTTGATGATTTGATTTTTACTAAAAAATTATCTATAGACATTTTTAAATAAGTAATGAAGAAAGAATTTGAAATGACAGATTTGGGATTAATGAAGTATTTCTTGGGAATAAAATTTGTACAATCAGAGAAAGGAATTTTTATCTTTAAAACTAAATATGCAAAGGATGTGTTAAGGAGATTTAAGATGTTGAATTGTAAACCAACACCTACACCAGTTGCTATAGGGACTAAACTTAGCAAGGAAGACCGAGGGTCCAATGTTGATTCTACAATATTCAAAAGGCTAGTTGGTAGTTTGATGTATCTTACAGCTACTAGACCAGATATCAGTTATGGGGTTAGTTTAATCTCAAGATTTATGGAGTCACCGAAAGACTCACATTGGCAAGTTGGAAGAAAAATATTGAGATATGTGGCAGGAACTATAGAATATGAAATTTTATATTCCACAACTAATGATTTTAGTTTTATTGGTTTTACAGATAGTGATTTTGTAGGTAGCATTGATGATAGGAAGAGTACTTCTGGATATGCCTTTTTTTTATGCACATGTGTGGTCACATGGGCATCCAAAAAGCAACCTATAATGACACTTTAATCAGCTGAAGTAGAGTATGTTGCAGCCACACCAATAGCATGTTAAGCAACATGGATGAGAAGAATATTGAAAGATTTATTACAAGCACAGAAGGAGTCAACACAATTCTTCTGTGATAGCAAATCAGCAATTGCATTATCAAAAAATCATGTGTTTCACAAGAGGAACAAGCATAGTGATACAAGATTTCACTTTATCAGAGAGTTAGTGAATAATGGAGAAATCCATCTAGACTTTTGCAGATCCGAAGATCAGTTAGTAGATATATTTACAAAGGCATTAGCAAAAGAAACCTTTGATTATTTGAGACAAAATTTAGGCATAGTAAATGCTAAAATTGTAAGTGGTAGAAATTAAGGGCGACTGTTAGAAATTCAAGTTGAACTGGAGTTTAATTTTTCCACTCCTCATGCATGCAAGTAGTTAGCTACAGTTAAGCAATCAGTTAGTAAACTGACAGTTGAGCAATTAATTAGTTTACATTCAGTTAGTTAACAAACAGTTAGTTAAACTATTAGAGAATTTGTTAGAGAGTTAGTTTGCATGGAAAGACTAACATTAGTCTTGAGTTTATTTTCTAATTATTATTTGTATTCAATTCTAATTAAAGATGCTTGGGTGCATCATTGTAAGTAAGGAAAATTGAAGATCAATAAAATCTTTTTCTTTCAATAAATTGCTATAGCAATTGTTGAGTTCTTATTTATTTGTTTGAGTTCTTGTTTTTGCATGCTCTCTTAGAGTTAGGGTCATATTTACATCAACATATCTATTGGATGGGGGGCATGTCTTCAACATTTTATCTACAATCTAATTTATTTAGAAGTTTCCCGTGCTATTTCTCTATTTTGGAGTATCATGAATGACTCTATTCATTCATGATATTTCTTCAATTGGCAATGTAGGATCCTTTTCACCTAAAATTGCCACATTAATAAAGGAGATTAATGAACCATACTTAGAATTAGGGTCATATTGACATGAAGCACATCTTCAACATTTCAGCAATAATCTAATTTATCTAAAAGTTTCCCCTGTTATTTCTTAGTTTTGGAGTATCATGAATGACTCTATTCATTACAGAGATATTATGGGTTTGTGTTCACTTGTATAAGGCATTCCATTATACATGTTATTTCAATTTTTTTTTTTGTATATTTCACCTAAGTGAATTAGCATTCCATTGTACATGTTTTCATACAAATCAAGGTTGGGAGTGTCCCAATAAAGCACCACCAAAATGAAAAAGTCTACAAGTTTGAATGTGGTTTCGTATACTGCTAACATTGTTTACTATGCATAAATCAACTGTTCTCTAATTATTTTCCCAAGTTTGTTAATAATTAAAACCAAATATAGTTGGAATGAAGAAAAACACTAATCAAACTTTTCCATCATTGTCGCATTTTGTGCCAAACATTGAAAGTATGGATAAATGTTGTGGAGATGCATCAAAAAGTAATTAAAAACATAGTATTATCAAATTTTTTAGTTAACTGCACCAAAAGGCATACAAATGATATGTGGCAGCACCCCAAAGGCATCAAATTGTTCCACAAAAATAAAATAACCAAAACTTGAGTTTTTTCTAGTTTTCTAGTATACATCCTAATTCTACACCGTGAAAAAAATAGGTTGTTTGTTATCACGACTTTTCACCACCTTTAAAACATTTTTAAAATTAAATGTTTGTTAGTCTTGAGTTAAAAATGATATATAATTGCATCTCAAAAACATGTAATATGACTTTTCACTTTTCTAAAACCATATTTTTACATTTAATCTTTGTTTACTTTGACTTAAAGTTTATATATAATAGATTGTGAGAATAGTTATATACTCTACAATTTTATATTCTTTGTTTACTTTGACTTAAAGTTTATTATAATAGATTGTGAGAATAATTTTATACTGGACAATTTTATATTTTTGGAGGCAATCTTATATTATTTCGATTGAAATTTTTATTTTATGTATTAAAAATATTATATATTATGAAACTTAATTATATAATTTATAAAAAAATGTTATATTTTAATATACTTATATCAAAGAAGGTTGAGAAACATTAGAAAAGTAATTTCATGTGTGATAAACCTTTCAATTAAAAAAAATAAAGACCATATAGAGCCAAATAAAGACAATAAAATTCTAAAGGAGAACACTAAATAATGATACAAATAATAAGCAATGGCATAGAAGGCACAAGGTCTCCTTGTTTAACTGCCCAAACCTTGTCCCCCTTACCTCCCCACCACGACGATTTTAATAGAAGAGTCTATTGAGTCAAGTACAGAGTCCCTAACATCTTTTTCTTTTTGTAACTTTATCATCATTATTATCTTTATTCAAGGGAGAAAATGAAAGTGCTAACCAAAGGAATTTATTTTGTTTTGATGTTAACCACCAGGAGTGGATTACACAATCACCAGCACTAGTAGGAGGACTTATGGGCATTGATTGAAAATTCCATCGAGGAAAGGCACCATGACATTTGCCACGAGATTAGATTCTCCCTTATTTGAAGCCATTGTCCCAAGGAAATGACTAGTTGCAAAGATATATTGGAGGGTATCGAATAACAACATAAAGTGCACTGTTCCAATGATTCATTAAATTTTAGAAGTGTTCCAAATCCAAATATTATTTTCCAAATTTTTTAGGTAAACTTACAATATAACCTCCACAAACTGGTAAAAACATGGAAAATAAAAAATACAATAAAATTATAAGAAGATTATTCTACAAATATAGAAATAAAGAAATAAGCTTAAAATATTAACAATAACATCAATATCACTCAAGCTGTTGAACAAAATTAACTATATATAAAACCAAATTAAATTTAATAACATTTATGTGTTTGGGACACAATTAAATTTATGGATGAAGGAGATCAATTGTGATTTGTTAAACAATATGTTATATTTAGATGGCTTAACCTGTGTTCTATCTTGATTGTGTAGTATCTTTAAATGGTTTAGTGGCCTCTATTTGAAGGTGATGTATGCATGTTTTTCTATTCACTTATATATATATATATATATATATATATATATATATATATATATATATATATATATATATATATATATATATATAAAGTGAATAGAAAAACATGCATACATCACCTTCAAATAGAGGCCACTAAACCATTTAAAGATACTACACAATCAAGATAGAACACAGGTTAAGCCATCTAAATATAACATATTGTTTAACAAATCACAATTGATCTCCTTCATCCATAAATTTAATTGTGTCCCAAACACATAAATGTGTGTATCTATGTTTATACAAAAAATATAGACATTAGTCTTTATTTTGAATATCATATTAACATAACATAAGAGCCCATCCATCTCCTTTAATATGAGATAATCAAGTATAAATATATTAAACTTCTTAGCAATGAGCTTCATGGCATGTTTAAATTAATTAGAAACATGTTAAGATAATGAATAAAACATGAAATAAGATAACATGTTAAGATAATTAATTAATTACTCAATTTAGGTTATCTATTTGTTTATTTGGTTTCTAAAGAAGTTATCGTTATACATATCTTCATAAATATATTTTCATTATTATATTTTGTATATGTTTCATTTCAAATTGGGTTAGTTTAGTGTTGACCTTTTACCTTTGAAAATAATTACTCATTTTTTACAAAAATATAGTACAACTTTAATGTAAAATATTCTTTCAATTTTAATTTTACACCAAAATTTTATCTAAAATTAAAAATTAATTATAACTCATTTTTTTTATTTGTATAATTATTAAAGTAACAAATTTTTAATATATTTATTGTAGAAAAATATTTCTTATCTTACTATTATTTTTTGTGTTGAAAGAAATTACATAATAAATAAAAATTTAAGTATTTTTTGATTTATATATAATTATTAATATAAAATTTAATCTTCAAAATTTTGCCTTGAAAAGTGGAGAAAATATTTTAATTTTAATGGTGGATTAAATGGTATTCATGTCTCAAAATTATTATGAATTTTAGTTAAACTCTATATATAGAAGTTATTTTTTTATTAGAAAATATATAATGAGTATATCTTTTATTAATACATCATGTATCATCCACATCAATATGCTTACCACTTTAAACTTCGTAAAACTTTATGTAATGTTTTTTGATAGATATTGGTTTTTGTGGGATCCTTACACTATTCATTTTTTTACCAGAGCTCCAACTAGTATGGGACACAATCATGGTCCCATATCCCAAAGTTGTCATCTATCACAAATACCAAAATTACCAATAATGGCCACAAATGTCTTGAGAGTACCATTGAATAGCCATAATAGGCCTAAGAATAACATCAATGGCTACAACCAGCCCAAGAATACCCAAGATCGACCACAACCAGCCTCAAATCTACCAAACTAAGATTTGAACCTAGGATATATTAAAATAACTACATATAAATTTCTTACTAATTAATTTGTATTTAATTTTGGGCAATGTTGAAAGGTCATTTATATCCTTTTTAATTACATTCCATACATTTATTACATCATCTTTTTATTATTAATAGTAAATATGGGTTTTTTGAAAGGGACCCTACCCTTTTACAAAAGGAGATAAAAATATGCATTGAATGCCCAAAGAAGATCCACTTTTTGTGCAAAATGAAGTAGGATACATAAATTTTGACATAATGTTGTAACCTAGTTGTGATGCTAAACAAAGATATGACCCACTTGTATCATTTTATTTTCAAAATCTAAGGGTCGTAGTCAAAGGTTTTGTCTCATTGTTCCCTCTATCACTTCATTTTATACTCACAATGGTCCAATCGTCTCCTTCCCCTAAATAAAAAAATTATGGGAATAGATACTTACAATGCATCGATGATTTAAAATTCTTCGATGAAACCTTGTCCAAAAAACACTCTCTAATATTTATAGTTGTACTCTTGATTTTTGGATCCGACTTCTTCTCATTCATGTGTCCTGACAACTTCACTTCTTATTCTAAAATGACACTTACAACATGATCCTTTTCCAATATTCTTGGATACCACTAGATTTCCCCTCTTTTTCATTTTGTATTTGATAAAAGTACAAAACTTTTGCTTCATCATGTCTCTCTAAAACACTATCAGTAACATTAATTCCCTCTACCATGAGATGGTTGGTATGGGTATACTTTCACCATGAAGTTCTCATTTTTTTCCTAGATATTTGGCATGAACAAATCATATGCCCTGTAGATAAGCATTGCCTACAGTGAAAGGGTAAACCTCTATAATCTAGGATTTGAGATGAACATATACCGAGTACTTTCACTTCATCATTAATGGTGACATGGGATCCATTAAATTTTAAAAACCTAAAATGGTTTTTATGCCACTTGTTTACCGTTCTAGTTCCATGTACTTTGGGATATTATTTTCCACTAATATTAACCAATTATTATGTTTGACTATCAAAATGGTGTGTAATCTAGTAGAGGTCAAATATCTTACAAAATTTTGAATAACTATGAGAAAAACATACAATTTCAAATATTTAATGTTTGAAAGCATTCAAGCTACTATAACAATTTGTAGTTTTTTTCTCCTTCTAGTTTAGTGCTTAGTGAGTATCATAAATGGACCTTATATATTATTATTAATGATAACATTAACTTTATTTAATTAAAAATATGTGAACATCAAATTAAAAGGTGGGCACTATCCTTTTAATTACAAAAGAGGGTGTTTATATCTTTTGAATGAATTCCAATTCTATTATTCATCTTTTATTGAACATGTTTGAGAACTAACTTCATCTTTCAACATTAGAGGATGGAAACTATCTAGTGCACAACCCTAAGTACAAAAACCCTCATATCTAGTAGGTTATTTCATCTAAATATCACATAAATGCTTAGTTAAATTAGAATAAATTTAGTGTTATAAACTAACAGAGCAACATTTATAACTATGGCTCAACCAGATTAGCTAGGGAATCACCATTCAAGATTATGTTTGAGTTCATGAGTATTTATTAGTGGTAATAATGGTTCATTTTTTGGTTATTTTACCATCACTTATATAGGGCTATTGTATATCATGTTATATATTTCACACCTTTGCATTAGGGTTTTGACATCATTCTTGGTTAAGCATTGCACCTTCCACCCTGGCATTAAACTTTTCTACCTCATCCTACCTAGGTCACATTATTTCTAGTCACTTAAATATTTTACATCACACTTTTGGTTATTACTTAATATTGTACCTATCGTACATACCTAGACATTGACTGATGTGCTTTTCTAAACCCTGGTATCATCATTTCAAGACCCTAGTATTACTAGAGTCATTCTTCTTTGATTTAATTTTTATTTTACTTCATCTTTAATTTGTGGTAATTGGTTGAAGTTAGGGTTTATAGTAATATAGACCTTTATATACATTTTTCATATAATTAGTATTATTTTTATACCTTATTCCCTAGAATAGTAATGGGCATTTATTTGAAATTCATGATTTATAGAATTTTGTAGTTAGCATTTGTTATAAAATTTATATTCTCTTATTGAATAAAATATATAGTTGGGTTATTGTGAGTTTTTCATATTTATGTTTTATGGTTTATTTCATCTTGTATGCTTTCATACTAATTTAACACGAGTTTTTTGGAAATGTAATATTATCATATATATTATTTCCTAATTCCTAAGAGTAGTTGCACATTTTTTTTATTCTTTTAGTCTGTAGCTCAAGAGTCTTGTAGGTAATTGAATGGACTTCTTGGTAGGTGAAGTGACTAGTAATCTTTTGAATTATAAAATGTATTATTTATTTCCATTTCCATTTGAATCATGAAATATAATTTCATTTTGATTCCTCTAACATTATTTCCATCATGTCATTGGTATCATAGCTTAGAATTTCTATTAGTATTTTTTTTCATTCTTTCTCCTAGTTTCAAGTTGTACATTATGAATATTATTTGTTTTCTCTAGTCATTGGCACTATGACCTATTATATTATATATTTTCTATCGAAATTATGGCTTATCACCTATTTTGGTGTTAGCGTGTGTGTAGATGAGATATGGCACATTTTTTTAATCTCAAAATGAATTCAACCCATAAATTTTGTATATAGAGATAGATGCCATGTATCCCTTGGCATAAAAGAATGATAAAATATATGGTATAGTGATATGTTAAAAATCACCAATCTTTTGTTTCTAAACTGACCTACATGGATGTGTTTTGGCATGGATTCATTGAAATCACAATCTACCTAATAAATGGTATTTATCTCAACTATTGTGTACCATTCACTGATGGTGTTCAATACTACATTTTTTGGGAAAGTATTATGACTGTTGTGACCTTCAGGAAATGCATTATATAGTCTAATATGTAGTTTGGAAATGTAACTTTTTATTGAACTATGTATTATTCCAAAAGTTATGTATATTCACTAATTTCCAAGTGGATCTATCTTTGTCCTATGTTGGAGGTTTGACATCTCTTTTATTCCAATATTGGAATCCTACCTTTCCATATAAAATAAAATTTTATGTATATGACAAAATGAGAAGAAGGTATTCTATTTAATATGCTTTTTTCATTAAAATGTAAAATTTCAATTTTCCTTAAATACTTAATTTCATAATTTGAAAACATTTTAATTTCAAAGTATTTAAAATTTGATGCAATTTATCATTGAAATTGCTTGAGGAAGCTACTCTAAAAAAAGTGGGAAATTAGCAACCAAATTTTGAAATTCAAGGAGAAAGTAGGAGAGCTAATATTTTTACTCATTCATGTATGTTGAAAAATGTAAATCTAGAAATTAATAAAATTTGATTATATTGATGTATGATGTTTTCTTTATAAGTTGGTGTTAATGAAAAGGTGAATCATTTTCAGTATGTTTGCATATATAGAAAATGGGATGATTTTAGAGTGATAAGGAAACAATTGGTGTTAAAGTATAACTCAAAACATCTAAACACTCAAATAAAAACTAAAAACCATTCATTTCATCCAATCTATTTTTAGCACTACCCTGACTAGCAAAGACAGTTGGCTACAATGGTCTAGATAAGTGTAGAACACACTCATACTCAATTACATATGGTTTGATAGTTGTGATGGGGAAAAATAAACAATTGAATAAATAAGGAATGAAAAGGATGATCAAACATGAAAGGAGAAAAATGAAAAGGCTTTAGACTTGATGAGGGCTTCAGTGGATGGAGATGTGTTTCATCATACACAAGGCTAAATTAGAACATGGAAAGCATTTCAAAAATAGAAATATATATTTGAATCCCATTCAAAGTTTGAATTTGATCAATTATAATAGAATTTATTCAACCTAGAGTTGAAAGATGGTGATTTAATGAGATTATATTTAGAGATAGGAGTTATCAAACATGATGTTGAAGTAACAAGAGTAAAAATTGACATATATATGACCAAATTCATAAATTCCATTCATAAAAACTATTTAACCTATTTGGAGTCTATACAAGTAAGTAAATAGTTGAAGACTCTCATATTTGACCAGTTGATTGAAAAGATGGCAGAAAGAGAATAAAATTTTTGAAGGAAAATCAGAAATGTAATAGGTGAAGGTGTGCATTATGCCAAATTAAATTCCTTCAAAACATAAATAAAAGGCAAAGCTTCCAAAAATAAATTAAATAACAAGTAGAAGGGAAAATATGGAAAAAATGAAAATCATGGTGTTTAAAATCAAAAATAGAATTTCAAAGAAAATCTTTACTGTGAATAGTGTGACAAAAAGGTAGCCATGAGAATTATTAATGTAGGACTCATTGGGAGAAAATTAAAGCATACTATAAGAAGAAATAGGGAAATTCAAATAAATAGTCAAAAGAGTCAAACTTAGCCAAATTCACTAGTGAATGTGTGTTTTCCAGTATAGATAATGAATTAATTAATGTCTCATTTAGATCTTCATGGTTTGATGCTTGGGTTCTAGACACTCCCACCATTTAGCACATAACTTAATGAAAGGAATTTTTTGAGGAGTACAATGAAGAAAGTTGTGGCTCAGTATACCTTGTATATAGATCAAGTCTATAACCAGAAAGAAGAGTTACAATTCATCTTAAGTGTGCATGTCTTCTAGATTAAAAGCTTGAGAATGTTCTCTACCTTCCTTAATTGAAATGAAACTTGTTATCCCTATTACTCATAAAGTAACAATTCCATTCAATTTTATTAGATAATGGTGATGTCACAATTAGGAGGAAATGTGATAATATAGTTTATTGTCACCAAATCTTATACCCAAGAATAGGGTGTTCAATCCTCTTCTATATTTGGGAAACATGGAATCATTTCCAAGGATGTGGGTGTACCTATTATGGAAATGAGCCTATAGATTTAATGGGATAGATCCCTGAATGTATCGTGAAATTCTTATTACCTAAACTAGCATTTACTTGTAGAGAAAAGCATTAGAAATTGCATGAATTAAATCTATCCTAGGAGGTGATGCACTAAAAAGTTGTATACAAGATTGCTACACTTATTTTTACAAAGAATCAATGCCTAAAACACTGGATTAAGAGTTCTAGAATGCCCTAGCATCATTATTTCAATATAAAGATGAGATGTACAAAAACTATATAAGGATAGAAAGACCATAGATCAATTCAAAATAATAAGGTTCATTATACACTCAAGATAAATTCCTACAATTGACTACATGTCATATGACCGTCTAAGCTAAAATCATTTGCATCAAGCATGGAAGGATTGAGAGAAATCAAGGATAGATTGGTATCACTTAAATATTCACTATGCATCTCTTCATGCAAGATAAAAAATGAGATATGAACTCAAAATAGGTTGTACTTATTTTTATAAGGTAAAGTGTAATGTTAAAATCAGCAAGGCTTCATTGTACATGGGTGTGGTATCCCTTTACAAATTGAGAGAATTCAATGATAGATTGGTATCACTTAAATATTCACTATGCATCTCTTCATGCAAGATAAAAAATGAGATATGAACTCAAAATAGGTTGTACTTATTTTTATAAGGTAAAGTGTAATGTTAAAATCAGCAAGGCTTCATTGTACATGGGTGTGGTATCCCTTTACAAATGCCAAAATGGTAGCTACTTACATAACTTTAGAGAGAGATAAAAATAATGAAGTTCAAGAGTCACTGGAACACATGAATAGGCACGAGAAAGATTTATATTATAGGTGAAAATCAGTGTGAAATGGATCATGAATGCTTATTAATATATATGTCCCTATAATCTATCACAAACTTTTCTCAAAGGATAGAGAGATTCTTTGACTAGCCTTTGCAAAACTGCTTTTATCATGGACCATCTCTCAAGAATTTGAAATTGAAATAGGGAAGTCGACACATATGCACTATTTGAGGGATTTTGAAACATGCTATAATAGTCAAAACATTTTCCACTAACTACTAGCTATATTCACCATTTTTAGTCATTCATTACTTTCCTAGACCTCATTCTTCATATTTGATAATCACTATTCATCTAGGACCTCATTTAAAATCTTATAGCAGTGCATGAGTCTAAAGAGCTTTATTTAATTTAGAATCCTCAATCCTAAATAGTTTTCAATGTATCATTCCATTTCCACATTGGTAATTCCATTCTAAAATATGTTTGTCACCGTTTGGACATGTGTTCATCTTATCTATATGGAAACTAATCAGATTTAACCTATTGATCTCCTCTATAATCTCTTTACTATAAATTTTGATACTGGTCATCGATCACTAACCCAAAGTCCTAAGATGATCACAACTGGAAACATTTCATTTGATCAAATATCCTTTAACTTTGAGTCTCGCTCACACCATTAAGCTTTATCTGTATGATCAAGCGCTAGCTTTTGATCTTCCTCTTAACTTGTCAACTCTATTATAGATTATGTCATATGTCAAATATGCATTAATTATAAATATTTTATATCAGTTTTCAATTTAATTTGTTTTCACCACATGTCAATCCCTCAATCTCCTTAAATGTTTAACCCATCTCACATCGTTAGATCATGATATATGATACAACATAGATTGTTATATCAAGTGGGACTAACTATTTGAAACCCAACAGCTACTTCATGATATTAAAATTGACATCATTTCTCCCATTATTTTACACTCACATGGTCATGGTTGACATCCTATAGACCATGAAATTTATGTTCCAATGGATTTCTTTTGCTTTGTCAAAAACTTGACGTTTGCACGATTATCATTTTATGTCCTCATGGATGTATTTGATGTCCCATAAACCATCAAATTTAGGCTCATATGGATTTATTTAGTGGCTTATATTCAACGTATGCTTAAACATATCATATTATTTTACCAACTTTTAGGATTTATATCTTGAAGCATAAAAATCATGGAAAGGCCAAATTTATTGGGGATGTTCCTAAGACCAAAAACATTGTGCCCATTTGATCCACTAGCTCTAAAAATTTTTTAATTACATTTTTATAATATTTAGTTGATCTCACGTATGTAATTTTATATGACACTTTGATTATGGTATAGTTAAAAATGGCTAAGTATGGAAATTTAGCAGATTTTGTCTGAGGAACTAATGTTTCTTATACATAACTTTTGTCTCAATTCTTTTCATGACCTATGAAATAACACATATAATCTTGGGATAATTTTTTTTTTTTAAATTATATTTTTCTCTATAAAATACCACACATGTGAGAACTACTCACTTGGTTCTGTTTGAGTTCCTTTGTAAATTGGCTAAATATGGAAACTTAGCAATAAATGTCTGATAGGCCAACTTTAAACCCTCATATATTCTACTTCACTTAGATGCTTGGACTTAAATTAGACATTTATTAACCTAGGACTAATGTGATCAAAACAATATGACCATTTCTTCCTGACTCATCCACATGTGGTAATGATGATGTTAAAAAATTGCTTACTCAAAATTTCTACCACTAGACCCAAATGTTTAGATGAATATAATGAAGAAATAGATGAATATTATGCACTTCCACTTTCATATATGACCTTAAATTGACATTTAAGATATAAAATAACATAATGAATAAAGTAGACAATGACCAAAACTAGAATTGCATATGAAATTACATCAGATGAATTACAACAAACCTTATGACATTATAATCATCCCCTATTTAAGTTTTTGACTATTGGGGGGTTGACCCATTTTTACCATTGTAAAAATTGTCAACACATTGATCTTAACTTGATACGAGGAGGATAAACTTATCAAACTTAAGGGTGAACCATCAAATTCAAGGAATTATTCTTATCTCATGGAAGACAAAATATCTCCAAACATGTTGTGGCATGTTTGATTTAGGCACACTCACTGTAAGATCATTCATGCATTAAAGAATAATGTTGTTATTAGTATTCCTACATTTCCTATTAAATAAGATGAGAAGTGTGAATCATGCATCTTAGTTAAACATGTAAGATAACCATTTTCAAATTCATAGTGGAAAGCAGATAGAAAGTTGTACCTTGTTCATTCAAACCTATGTTGTCTTCCAATCTTGTATGTTGGTGTTCATAGGGAATTCATGTTATCAATTGATCACTAAAACATGATGAAATGGATAGAATTTTTGAAAAATAAATCATAATCCTTTGATAATTTTAAAGAGTTTTAAACAATGATTGAAAATGAATAAAAAACTCACATCAAGACACTCAGGAAATATAATGGTGGTGAATTCACATAAAATAAGTTTGTGTCATATATTAATAAAAATGGTATCAAACACCATATCATATTTCCTCACACTCAACAATGAAATGAACCAGGTTAACAAAAGAATAAAACTATGATGAATATGGTTCATGTAATGTTATACTTCAAAAGGGTAAATCTACACTTTTAGGCCAAAGAAGATAAAACAATAGTATACCTTTGCAACAGATCACCATCGATTGATCTTAAATTAAATAATCCATATGAGATATGGTGAGATCATCTCCCTTCAGTGTGACATCTTCAGATTTTTGGATCCTCTTGTTACGCATTGGTTCCAATGTATAAGAGAAAAAAATTAGACTGTAGGAGTAAAAAATGCATCCACTTGGGATATTCTAATTCCTCCAAGGCATAAACTCTATACAATAAGAAAGAGAAGAATTTTCCTATCAAAATAAAAGTATTATTTTATTATAATATAAAGTATAAGGAGCATAGTGATCATCGATTGAGTCAACTAGATAAATATCAAATGTTTTATGTCTAAAAAGAGAGTGATTTGGATGTTCCAGTTAATGAGTGGGGAACACAGAGTTGGGAATATATTAATTTTTTTATTATCTCCTATACATGATCTTGTAAATACTTTTGAAGCAGAGAGTGAAACTTCATCATATATTGAATAGGGGATGGTAGAATAGAGGGTAGAAAGTGAAGTAACTTGAGAGCATGAACCCAAAGCACCTACAACATAGAACAATATGCCTAAGTGGGCCACTAAAACACTGAAAGATGTGAGGTCTGAAGAAGTTGGAAAAATAGATACTCAAATTACACATGCAACCTCCTCTCAAACACACAAGTCTATTGATGAAATTTAAGACAAGATTGTACAAGTCACATTGGGTGATTCTCAAGAGGAACTAAATATTTAGTTTAATTCAAAACAAAACAATTTAAAAGAAGCTAATAATATTGAATCTTGGAAAAAATAAATGAAATAGGAGTATAATTTACTATAGAGAAATGGGACATGGAATTTGTTTGATCCACTATATGGTTACAAATCGATAGGATATAAATGGGTCTATCTTAATAAATTCAAGAAATATGGCTCAATTGACAAGCATATATCAAGGATTATTATAAATGGTTATGCTCAAAAGGGAAGGTTTGACTCAAATGAAACCCTTACACTTAAAACAAAATGGAGTACCATTCATACTATGTTGGCTCTATTACCTCATAATAGATGGAAAGATCACCAAATAAATTGAAAAACTACATTTTTAAATAAAGATCTCAAGGAAACTATGTACATGAAAAGCTTAATGGTTCTGTAATAAGGGGACAAGAGCACAAGTTGTGCAAACTAGAAAAATCATTATATGGTTTGAAACAATCCCCTTGAGCATGGTATGAAAACCTAATTGACCACCTACTTAACATTAAATTCAAACATTTTGAGTTTGAAGATGTAACTCTTTTCATCAAAATATTTGTATTTGTGGTGGTGTGTGTTGATGATTTGATTATCATAAGGAACAATGAATGGTACACTGTATAATTCAAATTGGAGTTTATGAAAAGTTTTGATATAACTGATTTAGGTTATCTTCATTACTCTTTGGGTATTGAAGTAATTTAGAAACAAAAGTATTTATTCACCACTCAAAAAAAGTACGTTGGTGACATTTTGATCAAGTTTAGATTGGATGTTTGTAAGCATCTCAGCATTCCCATGGAACATAATCTCAAATTTACATATGAAGATTCAATAGATTTGGTTGATGCCACTAAATAAATACAACTCATTGGAAGTTTGATTTATATGAACTAGATATATAATTTGTAGTTGGTGTCCTCTCAATATTTATTCAACAACCCAAGGAGGGTCATAGGTTAAAACCAAAAAGGGTCCTTAGATATATTAAAGGCACATAACATTTTGAGATCAAATACTCCAGGGCAAGGGACCTCAAACTATTTGGGTATTTAGATTTTGACTATGATAGTGATCATGAAGATGGAAAGTTGACCTCAGGTTTTTAAATGAATTTGGGAATAATTGTTATCAATTGGAAATGAAAAAATCAACTTGTCCTAGAAATTTATTTAATGTAAGTAGAATATATGCCCATTTTATAGGCAATTAGAGAGATATTATGTCTCATAAGGGTTCTTTCAAAATTTTAAGAGAAATAGATTTTATCAACACCTCTCATGGTTGATAACACTTTCTCAATCTAAATGGAAAATAGTCCAATCATTTATGACCAAATTAAGAATATCTATACCAAGTTTCATCTAATTCAGCACTATGGGAAATATGCTAGCATCAAGTTATAACATTACCCGATAGCAGAGTAACCCATAGGCATCCTGAAATAATCACTTGGATGAGATAAATTTGAAAAGTTTAGAGGGATTCTTGGGTTGAAAAAAACCCCTTAAAATTAATGGGGTGATGTAATATTATTGTATATAATATTTCATAATTCTTAGGTGTAGTTGTACATTTTCTTTTGTCTTCTATTATGTATCTCAAGAGTCTTGTAGATAGTTGAATGGAATTCTTGGTAGGTGAAGTGATTAGTCATATTTTAGCTTATAAAATTTATTTTTTGATTCTATTTCAATTTAAATTTTGAAATATAAGTTCATTATCATACCTCTAACATTATTTATGGCATGTAAAGAAAATCCAAAATTATTCACAATTATCCAAAAAATGATATTTCTGAGGTAGCAGAGTTTGATCTTTCTACCATGTAATGTTATTTATAATTTTTTAATAGATCCTAGTGAAAGTGGAAAAGATTTGGTAAAGAGGCTTTACAAAGTAGTGAAGAAAATTGAGCTCATCCCTTCGTGAAAAATTGAATATACATAGCATTTTTTAGGAAGTAGAGAATTATTTATCCATGGTAGAGTAATCACATTCTATGGACATGCAATGGGAAATCACTTGATCAATATTTTATTTTGTTAAGCCAAAGCTTTTCAAGAACCCAAACAAAGAGGTGAGATATTAAGTTATCACTTATGTTAGTGAAATTATAACATTAACAAAAGTTTCATACAATATCAAAATGAAGAGTGATATATTTTAGATGATTTTTAAAAAAATTCCATGTCAATATGGCATCAAAATTGATGCAGAAAAAGAGTCTAAACTTTTAGAGGCCATAGATTTTGATCCATAGCTTCGTTTGAGTGAATTTTTACACAAAAATGACCATCTCAAATAGTTTAGTGATTTTGTATCTGACCCTTCTAGTTATGCAAAAAAAAAATTCATAGGCCAAACATGACCATTTAAGGTTTCAAAATTTTAGTTTAATTTTATTTTCAGCTTTTCTCTAAATTTAAAAATTACATTTTATAATCAAAATTGAACTTTAGTTTGAATTCATCTTATACGTAAATATTAGAGTTTAGTTTATGTTTGGATATATTTATATCTTCACGAGCTTGCATGCAAACACTATTGAAAATACTAGCTACTAAAAATAGCAAATCGAGTCTTATTTAATATTAGAGTTCCAAGTTTTGCATCTCTACTCCAATTCTATGTTAAGGATTATTGATGCATGATTTTTAATTATTTAAATCATTCAATATGAATCAATACTTGTTATTATTCATTATCTTGGCCTATTATATTTTTATTTTTCTTGATGATATATTAGCTCATTTAGAATTAGTTATTCTCTTATAAGGGTCACAATTTTAGAAACTATGGAAAAATCATCTCATGTGTTTTTATTTCTGATCTCGGATTAAAACTCACTAGTACATAGGCTTGAAGACAAAATCCCTTATACCCAGTATGTGGTTCCATCCATGGATTGCATTGGTACTTATAAAAATAATAATCACTATAATTAGATAGAGTAATATGGGAAAAAAAAATATGGATCATTCACATCAACTAAGTCATCACCTTTCAAGGATATATTTGATTTTAGAATTATTTAATGTTATTTATAAATATAAGAATCTATTTTTAATTATTTTTATATTACCATCAATCATTTAGGACTAACATATAACCTGATGCACTGCTCATAATTTATCATTAGGGTTTATTTATCATCTCTAGATAAGCATTGCATATTTTGATCTCAATTCATACCTTTCAAAGGTTTTTTTAAGGGCCCCTAGGTGAAATCCCTATATACAATTTTGGTGAATATTGAAAAGTACATTTCAAATTTTTAGTGAACTAAAGGGAAACCTATTTCATTGAAAAGGTGAATCATAGGCATCACATGACCAAAAAAATTAGGTGCCTCACTAGATACCCTTTAGATAATGTCTAGACTATGTGAACGACACAGAGATCTTAAAAATGACATCTAGACACTATGGACAACATCTAGACCCTATAGGTAGTGTCTAGAGGCCCTATATGGTGTAAAAAATCCCTAGACCATTTATAGCATCTGTGAATAATGTTTATCAACTATAAATATTTTATAGAGCCTCTAGAAAATGTCCTCAAATTTTAGACATCATCTAGAGCCTATGGACATAGTAAAAAGACTCTACACATCATCTAAATCCTCTAGACACTATCCAAAGTCCTAGCCAACAATATTAACATTCTATACACTCATTTGAAAAATTAAAAAAAGGTCATGAATGATGTTTTTTATCCTAAAAATTATTGTATATTTGGATTGCTCTCTAATAATTAGACAATTTTAAAAAATAATCACCTTGATCTAACTTGGTATAAAACATTTATGCTCATTTGACATTCTATATGTCACTTAGACCTAGTGGACAGTGCCCATGGGTTATATACATCATCCATGACTCTAGATGACATACAAAACAACAAAAGACCATATCTTTTGCGTACGAAGTCAAATAAAGGTGATTTGATTGTTGAAATTATATAATTTTTTGAGATAAATCTAAATGTGTGATAATATTTTGGATAAAATATATTTATTATGACCTCCTTTCCAATTTTCAAATCAACATCTAGAGCATGCAATATAAAATCTAAAATGTTTAGTCTAGCATCTAAAGTAGGTAGATGAAAATTTAGGGTATTCCACATATATTGTGACAATAGAATAGAATATATTTCAATTCCATGATGATTTTTAATCATCATTGTAGATTTAGTTTTAAATTATAGGTAATTTGACCTATAAGTCTAATTTACAACCCAAAAATTTAGGTGAGCCAATGCTATTTACTGGTAAATTTTTTTTGCCAAAACCAAATACAAGATAATGGAATATTCATGAATTATGGAAGATTCACCAATAAAAAAAAGGTTCATCTTTATAACTGATCCTACCCCGATGACATAATTTTTGGTCACTTAAAGGTTTGGCATTATATTTTTTGTGACTACTTTTTATTTTACATGTCATATGTACCTATGTGATTACTATTGTACCTTTTTAAAATGTCACATCATCATTTATAAACACTATTATTTTTGGTTTAATTTTTATGAGGCTTTATTACTATTATAATACATATTTAGATTGTGGCATTTGGCTAAATAAAGGGTTTGGAGTAATCTTATCCTTTATATACACTATTATACCATTCATATTGTTGTACCTTTTTACATTTAAGAGTAACATGTATGTATTGTCAAATTCATGATTTAATGAATTTTATAGTTATTGTTTCTTATAATAAATTTTCTAATTATCTTATTTAATAAAATGTTTTATTCAGCTATTTCCAATTTGCATATTTTATTTATTTGTTTTATTTCATATTGTATGCTTTAACCCTAATTCAACAAGGATTTTACAAAAATATCCAAAACTATTCATATTTATTAAAAAAAATGGATATTTCATTGAAAAATTTTATTAGACAAAAAAAAATCACAAAGATATATGTTACATCAAATTTGAGGCATTTGAGTAGCTAGAAACTAACTATTAAGACATAGATAGAAACTAAAATTATAGAACTAAAGATGTAAATAGATTTGAGAATGTGAAAAAATGTCAAAATGATGTAGATATAATGAATAAAATCTCCATTTACATATACTTAACTCTGATTATTGCATTCAATCCCTTTATTTATCTTTTATTTGACTTCTTGTCACATGTACCTTGCTTGTATCTTGACACTCTTAATCAGTTTTGCTTCACTAGGCTTATAAGGCTTTTCAAGTAGATATTCCATTATATATATATTAAATGTATGCCACCCTTAATTTAACTATGAACCCTTCACGCATTTTTATTAACATCATCATATGATATATAATTTCCAAAACTTCACTCTCAATTTTTAGCTCAAACTTGTCTCTCTCTTTGCTCTAGGTACATAGGACTAAAAGCCTAAAACATGATCCCATGGTTTTATACTACTCAATAGGGTCTATTATGTACTTTAAAATACATATTAAAAATATCATACATATGACAATAAAATACTAAATATCAAGGTTAGTACCATCACATAATTCCCTCTTTCCTCTTTAAGGCCTCTTTCCCTGTAGCTTTGTTTTCACACAAATATATATGTTTTGGACTATATACAAGGTTATAAAAAAAAATTACACTTTTGTATACCAATTATCCCCTTTTATCTTACACTAAAATATCAAGTCCCAAATCTCAAGTAAAACCTATCAAATCACCACATCTCTTCTCCAATTAGGTCTCTTTAGGGTTATTCCAATGCACCAGTCATACCTAAACCATATTGTACCATTAGGTAAAAACCTATAACCTCATTAATCCTTTAGAGAACCTAAAAATAAATTGTTTATTCAAGTTTCTATTACAAACTAGAGGTTTAATTGTATACAGGGATATACTAGGTTGAGAGATAATAAAAGGGAAAATTTTGATTTTTAGGTGATTTAAAATGAAATTAAATATTATTTAGGGTATTCCCAATATCTATTGACCTTTTACAATATTTATATGCTGATGATTAGTCATAAAACGTTCCCAACAAATAGTTTTATAAAATTTTGTGTGTATACTAGGACTATATGTTAATATTTACCCTTATTCCATGAAATTATAATAGACTTATGAACCTTCAAGTCAAATTTTTTAATTAATTAAAAAAAGTCTATACTATATTTAATACCCAAACCAATTAAATAATAAAATAAATAACTATCAACTAGATCAACTTACTAGTTATCCTTGACTATGTAATGCCAAAGTTTCTTCTAAATAGATAATGTTGAAGGTGAACTCATTGTTTTATGAAAATTCTTATGTGAATCAAGTCCATGATAAAAATAAAAATAAATAAAAAATATCATAGTCCATGAATATCATTTGAACACATAAATAATTTCAAAACCTTGTTGGGTTTATTAATCTCATTGTATACAAATAGTCATGCATTGAAATTTTGCAAAGGACAACATAATATTTGAATTTTGATTTGTTATTCACTCCATATATGTCAGTTAAAAATTTAAACTCTACTATATCCATTTAATACTATCATATAACAATTTATCACTCCTTAAATACACATAAAACCTTTAATATCATGCCAAACATACAATAATAACTTCTTTTAGCCAACCTCACGTAGGGTGGTAGTTACAATTCCAAGATTCTTGACCTAAATTTATTTTCCCATGAATTTATAATTAATACACCTTTAAAAATATATATTATGACCTTATATGACCATCACAACATTCACCAACCTTTATATTTCACCCAAGACACAAAACACCACTCTAAATCATAGTTCTGAATTTAAATTTTAAAATTCTACATTTGGTGGGAAAATATAAATAACTAAGAAACACACAAATTGAAGACTCTAAATGACTCTAAAATATCCATAAAACCCAAAAACACATTAAAAACCCAAACAATACCAAATATGGTCATTATGACACTTCTAAACATACTTCTAAACATACTTCTAAACATATTTTGGAGTTGTTTTAAACTTTTATGTTCAAACAAGTGACCTAGTGTGTTTTGTTTGACTAGATGATGATTATTTATATAATTATAAAAACTTATGGATGTGTTGGGTAGTGATAGGTAAGTGCCTCCATGGTTTAAATCATATTTCCCACTATTCTCTAGCCTTGGAGTTGAATTAAACACTATTCACTCTAGAATTTAGAGTGAAGATAATTGAGATGAAAGTGGAATGTATGGTTTCCATCTCTTGGTAAATTTTTTTTCCTCATTAATGGGTAATTAATATGACCTATTTCTATAGACCCATATACAATGTTTATCCTCACTTTATCCCATTATCTAAGGTTTTCATAAGGTGGGGTGTTGATGGCTACTTCATATTTATTTTTTTAAGGTTACTTAGGCTAGTGTAGAGTTAATTATATGATAATTTTCACAATTAATTATTAAAGGGAAGGGGTTATTACTATATTTATGAAACTAATAACTGGAAAATAAAAATAATCAAAAAAGGCATTGTTCATAATTTTATGAAATAGTAATTTACATTTTTTATCTGTGAATAATTAAAATAAATGCATAAAAGTGTTTAAATAAAACTCAAATCAAAATTAGAGTTTAAACAAAAATATAAGAACCTAAATAATTACAAATTTTATTTACAGTTAACTTGTCTCCATACTATTTTTAGCAGTTAGTATTCTTAGTATTTTTTACATGCAAGGTTGGTCATTTCTATTTTTAGAAACTTTTAAAGGCAAGATTAGAAGGGCCTTTTTTTTTAAATTGCCTCATAAACCAAAAATCCATAATTTTTGGTAAGTTTTAATTTAATTTCATTTCTAGATATAAAGATATTTAATTTTAGAAATAGAAACTTGAATAAATATGCTAGAATGTTATTCTTGATGCACATATTGCTTATTCAGACTCTCAAAACATATTGAGATTGAAATTAGTTGGATAATAAATATATATAAGTATTATAATTTTTGATAACTTCTTTTTGGCATTAACAAGATCTCAAATAGGTTCCCATATCAAAACTTATATCCTCTATAGGATAGATGTTTGAATCATTCTTTGTTGGTTGAAAATATCTCAATTCCTATGATTTGAAATGAATATAATCCTAAAAATTTATACCTTCCTTGAATAGCATGATTTCTATGTACCCTTCTTCTTTCAAAGGTAATAAAACTAGCTTTACACCACCTTTCCAAAAAATACTATATGTATTATTTGTTTCATTTTGAATTTATTTTATGTCATATTAACATGGCCTTCCCAACAAACACGTGACATGTTTCGATTGGGATAAAATCCCACAATAATACATATCTATGAATTTTTCTTATAAAAATATTATTAGACACCTTTTATCTATGATAACTTGATTTCATTTACTAAACCATTAAATTTGGTAAGGATAAGGATGATTTTTGACAATTGTACATAAATTTATATACCATTTATTTAGAAATCATATTTTTAAAATTAACACCACATATATTTAATTTATACATTACCTCCTTAACTACAAATTTTCTAGAAAATATTTTTATGAACCTATGAATCCCCATCTTCTTTTCTCTACACCTATTATTTCCTTGGAGTTATCATTATTATTCTCATCATGAAATTTTCTCATATGTAAGTTATCTAAAATTTTGTATTTTGTTCTTGTATATTAAGCTCAATAAAATTCACTCTTGGGCAATCCACTTGCCTCCTTTATTTTTCATGATAGTCTAGATATTCAAATTATATGTTTCCTTAATTTCCACATCTGTAACAAACATAAGTAATGAGTGGACCATATCATCCTCTACCACCACCATAGCCCACTCTAAAATCATCTTCCTCTTTTTTTCAATTTAAATCCTTATCTATTATCAAATTTTTTTTGGTACCATAGGATGATTATCCTCTATTGGCATTAAACCCACTTCATCCCCTTACTAGAGATAATTTTCCTCATTTTATCCCATTTAATGTATTGAAAGCCTATCTATTTTGATTTTATTCAACATCCAAATCTAATTGGTAAACTTATTCTATGATATTTATTATATTCATGCTCAATTCATCATGAAAATAAATATTAAACAATATGCATACCTTACTTCCATTTTTTCTTTTATTTTATTTAATGGTTTAAATGTGTTGATATCTTCAAAATCTCATCTATATAGTCTTGTCTACTATGATATTCTTTCCTTAAATATTAAAATATTTAGTAGAGGTTTTTTATATAATAATATACAATAAATTTTATGATCTCTCAACTTATTTTCCATCTTTATCCAAGTCTCAATATTTTTTTTACCCTTTCTTTATCTCTCTTAGTATAGGTGATTACACTAAATTATTGTATCACCCTTATATTTTGTGTGTGAAAACTTTATTTTAATATTTAATACTTCATACTAAAATTCTTTCTATCCTATTTAACTATCCAATCAAATAATCTACATTTAAACTACCTCTGTACCTTGAAACTTCCATCTTGATTGTTTCATTCATTACACCTAAGGTTATATATATATTTTCTTCAATTAATGGTGATTATTCTTGTTCTTCTTCATATTTCTAAATTTATTCCTTAATTTTTTTTCTTCATATTTTTCATCTCTCTCTTCCCTTTTTATTTTATTTATGACAATTTCAATAAGTTGTTCCACTTGCCTTTATAGTTACTATATAGACCTATTCATCTTTGCAATTCCATCCCTTTGTCTTTGAATATTTTACCCCTATTATTAAATAAAACAATTTCATATTGAAATATAATTTCAAAATTATATAAAAATTAAAAAATATATCAACCCCAATATTTGAGCATGCTTTGATAATAGATGATGAAATCAAGAACTAGAAAATTTATAAAGTCCAATAAACACCACCCAAAAGTCCATCAACCAATAATCATTTTTTTCTTCCTAAATAATTAAAATATATATATAATTTTTTAAAAATAAATAGCAATTCAAAATTATATTTTACATGAAAAATTAGAATATCAAATAAATTTAAAATTTAATTATAATTAGCTAACATATTATTTTTAATAATGTTTAGAAGTAATTTCAGTCCCTATTATTTTTAGTGACTTTTACATGCCATCT
>JARHVA010001404.1:252500-267500 GCA_037957365.1 Torreya grandis
GCAACCTCTCATGAAAGGTAGGATAGACATTTACCCTATTTCTAAAATATTTTTCATTTTAGTCTTTTACCATCATGAAAGGAGAAGGAAAAAATTCAATACATGAGTTGGATATTTTACCACCATCCCCTTGTGATTAAGCCATGATTCCCAAACTTCAATCATCATACCAAACCCTTAAACATAAGATGCATTTGGATCTAGCTACCTCATTTCTTGTTGCATTTTTTGTAAAACCTCTACTTTTAATCAATAGGAAACTCAATTGGTGGGTTTAAATAATATGAACTTTCCACAACCTTATTTTGTCACAATACCTATGATAGGATCCTAATAAACATTAACACAACCAATGATCTACTTGAAAACATTGATCTAATAATTCAAGAATCGTCTTGGTCTTGACCCCTTAGTTACTAGTGTCCACCATTTTTTGTCATATTTGCTTAAAGACAGACCATTTAACAGAGATTGAAGTAGTTATGCAATAAAAAAATAACTCACCTAGTGGAAGGATTCACTTCTAAGTCATGTTTTTGTGAAAAAAGTCGAATTTAATTATGTTAACTCGGACTTAGAAAAGAATGAAACCAAAATAAAAGTGATGCATACAAAGGTAGTTTCAAAAGCTACCCCAAGCTCCCCATCGAGATATTTAATACCACGTTGTAAACAAAATTGTTCAAATGGTAGCTACAAGGAATCAAGTCAAATTGAAATCAGTATTCATATTTCTCTAGTTTCAAACCTTGATGTTAAGAAGGGTTAGAATTTAGTGTGTAGGAAGAGGAATGGAAGACTATAAAAAGTCTTTGGTTCGAATACTATCTCTCACAATGGGTCAAGAGATTAATTTTACAATGTAGCATTTATGCTTGACATTATTAAGTAGTCAATTAGATGCAAAAAGAATATTGGTTAATTATAGTAAGGAATATTGGCATGTATCATAACTTTGTTATAATATGTCATTAGTTTATAACATTATAGATTTATGAAAATGAAATATTAATTAACTTTACAATTCTTAGATATTTTGTATATATTTATCAAATTTAATGTAAAAGTGTAACTCATCATTTTATTTGCACCTTATATATTGTTTAATCATCTATGTATAGTTTGAGGAATTCATATATAAATTCCATAAAATCGTTAACCTTTTTTTGACCGGATACCATAGGTGCATTCTCTACTCCTAAATGCATACCTGTATATATATGAAAGATCACCTATTAAATGCATATATTATTTTGGTTATAGTTAAGAACCTATCTCTAAAATAATAGAAACCGTGTAACACCACATTTTATATCACCTCTTCTATAAATGATTTATGAAGTATTACCAAGACCAGTTTATTCATTTCTCTACAGTCCATATAAATATTTATTTATCCCTATTTTATTATAAAAAATATTATTTTGAATCGATCCTCTTCTATAATTTTTAGTTAATAATATATAAAAACCTATTTATAAATGAATAGAATCCATATTCCACCGCATTCTATACCACCTTCTCTATACTCCACACAAATATTTATTTCACATATCTTCCTATATTATATTAGCGTTGACATTTTAACCAGTTCTATCGAAGTAATAATGTTGACTCCAACATCTTTTCTAGCTGCTTCATTAATTTGATTTTTACATCTTTTCTTTAAATGAAAAATTGAAACAATTCGTACGTTTGATCCTAAATGGAATGAAATAGTATCTATATAGAAAGTAATATCCCCATCCTAATCACTTTAAATAACCATGTTACTGAACTGAAACGGTGAGTTTTGCCTTCAAAAGCATCCTTTTTGTCCTCAAGACTCGCATTAAATACAATTCAATGTCTGAATGAATAACTTATCTCCCACGGAATTCTTTTTATAATCAATATGTTTACCAACATTCCTTGTGGGAGACTTTTTTCATGCCCTTCCCTTATGTAGTCATGCTATTTCGATGACATTGGTCATTTTGTGGGCACCAAAAAAATCATTAGTATCGATTGAAATATCAATTACCTTTAAAATGATGTGGGTTTTAAAATATATTATTTATTTTTATACAAGATATTTAAAAGTTCTTAATTTCTATGGTAAAATATAATGAAACGGAATTATCTTCTCTATTAAACAATGTTATATATTAATTTATAATTTTATTAAAAAACATAAAACAATCAGTTTGTGTTGTGAAAGGAGCTTAGATTGAGTTGAGCAAATTAGGCCTTGGTCCTATGTTATTGCAATTCCACAAAAAAAAAAAACTAGTGGATGTTATCGAAATGAATTTAGATATTTAGATAGCACTTAAAATGAAATGATAACATAGATTTTTAAAAATAATAATAATAATATAATTTTATAAAAAAATTAAGTGGTTAGAATGATGGAAGAGAATTGAAAGATATTTATATTTTTTTTAACGCATATTTTACTAATAAATAGAAATAGTATTAGAAAAATTATAGGAAAAAATATTGAAAGAATCATAGTTATTAATGCATGTCACATTGAAATAAAAAGAAACTCGATAAAATAAATTAACATCAAAGTAATGCAAAAGTTAAGGATGTCTTAAGCTTATAAGCCAAAAAAATGTTAGACAACACCTATGCTCATTAATCTTTGGGAATATCTTTCAGTAAAAATCCATAATTGTATCTAATATTTGGATATTTTGAGACAAATAAAATAACATTGGTCATTTCAAATCCCCACTTCTCATAGAAAATTAGCCAAATGCGAATCTAAACTCAATTTTGGTTAAAGAGGAGATTTTTCTAGAAATAAAAATATAGAAATATAGAGAATGTTGAATTATGGAAGGAGATCGTAACACATAATTATTTCATCAATATACCTTGGATAAAATTAATTATAATAACATATCAAAACTCAAAACCAAAAATGAACATAATATTGAAGATTTGTAAGTGATTAAAAAAGAGTGAGTTTGTTTCTTTGAAAATTTATGTAAGGACTCTTACACAAATTTTTTTATACAACAAAAAGAATTATTGAATAATATTCCAATAATAACCAATGATAATCATGATGTTCATTTAATGAAGCATTTTATAAAGTAAGAAAATACAAACTGTGTTATGGAGCATGGATAAAGACAAATCCTCAGACTGTGATGGGTTCCTTTTGAGAGTTTACAAACATTACTAGAATTTTTTTTAAAGAAGATACTCTCAAAGTTATGAATAAGTCCACATCATTGAAAAAATTATGAATGATTTTAATTTCACTGTTCTTACTCTAATCCGTAAAAAAGCTAATGTGGATTCCTTAGAAACTGTCAGATCAATAACCCATTTCAACATCATATAAAAAACTTATTTAAAAATTAGTGGCTAATAATTTTCAAATCCTCCTTCCTCTTTTCCTGTTAAAACAACAAAGTGGTCTTGTTAATATAGAAAAATATTGGATTGGGTTAATTTATTGCACAAGGTAATTCAATGAGCAAAGTTTAAGAAAGAAAAAATCTGATCATAAAACTTGATACGATCAATGTTTATGATAAGGTGACTCAGAAATTTATTTTCATAATCCTTAATTATTTCTAGTTTTCAATGTCTTGGTATGATTAGATCAAATCTTGCATCTCTAATCCATTGTTTTAATTTATTACTAATGGAGTCTTAGATGATTTTGAATGTTTTAATTGTTCTCTAAAATGGAGATCCTATTCATCATCATGGTATAAGCTCTGAGAGGATCATTGTAAAATTTTAATCACTAAATTTTATTAATGGATACAAATTATTGATAATGTTGATTTATCACATGGTTAATTTATAGATGATACAATTATAAGAAACTCAACTAACATTAAATAAACTATAAGTTTGAAGGAAAAACACATATTAGTATAAGATTAGGAAGTTAACCTTTTAAAATATAACATTTTATTCCTCCACACTTTAATCTATATAAATAATAAGATTAAACAAACTCTATGTTTTTATTTAGGTTCTTTTCCAAGTAAATAGTTGGGGATCCCCCTATTTTATGGTCTGTCAAATTAAAAAAATTGGGATAATATGACCAAAACCTTCAACAATAAATTTTCTTCTTGGAAAGTAAAATGTCTTTCTTGAGCAGAAAAAATTTAAACAATTCAAATTTTATTCAAGCAGTACTAGTCTATAGGATAAAAATCTCAGAATCTTCTACTACTATTAATTCTATCCTAACTAACATATTAAAACATTTCTATAGATTGGCCGTTATATGTCTATAAAAATTACTTAAATGAGATGTGAAGAGATCTACTTAAATAAAAAGGTATAGTTGGAATCATAAATTTATTAAAGATGATTGAATCATTTGGAGAACAACCTCCATGGATAACCTATAATAACAAAGAAAACACTCATAGCATCTTACTTGAAAGTAATTATCTTTATAATGTTGATGATCTTACCTAAATTTTTATAACCAAGCTTTGTATGAATGGGTCTCATAAACGTAATTTCTTGGGGAAATGTAGAGACTTCATCTCTAAGTCCCTCTATTTAGGTATTAAAAATAGAAGATCTATTAACTTATGGAAAGATAATTGGTCTACTATGCATCTTCTCTAGAATCATACTTCCTTATGTATTTTACAAGAGTAGGTTCCAAACCTATAGGGACCCTTAGTTTGTAATTACTAAGTTGGAACAAAAAATATTTAAATTCCTTAGAGAAGATAGAAAAATAAAAGTGTTTTTGACACCACCCATTCGTTTGACCTTATTATTTATTTCAATGTTTTCCTAACATTTCACTAAGTGAGTAGCTCATAGGATATTCATTCCTCAAAATGGAATGGAAACCCTCTAACATTTTTTTCATTGAAACAAGGCTATAATAAATTAATATTTTATATTAATTTTATATTATGTGATATAGAATAAGTGTGGATCCCTTAAGGAATTCATAAATCTAATGTAAATATATGGTTTATAAATAGAATAAATCCTTGTTTTGAGATAAAATTCAAAGTATTTATTTTTAAGAATCATCTTTGTGCATCTTTTGGACGATTAATTTTGAATCGTCGAACCAACTCCTCCTTCATTTCAAAAATTTTAAATATAATTTCATTATAGTTATTTGATAAAATAAACATAGATTAGATAGAAGAAGCATCTATTCATGAACTTTTGATTAACCAAAGGGAGGACTATTTGGTTTATTACACTATCTCTAATAATTTGTATCTTATCAAAAGAAATAAACCATAAATTATTCAAGAACATGCCTCTCTCTAAGGAATTTATTACTCTTAAAATTGAGGCACTCCTTCAAGAAGTTTTTATTGAAAATGATTGACTTATAAAAGATAAAATTAGAGGAGAGAATCATGATATTTTATTAAAACATAATCTATTGAAAAAATAACCTCAACCTCATCCTTTTAAATAAAATAGGTTAATTGCCTATTAAAATCACCCCCATCACATATGCTTGAGTGGTAATGATGAAAATCTATATTTATATGGGGCATATAATGGTAAATCATGTCTTCATGAAGGTGGGGGAATATTCAAAAATGATATAGTACAAGTGTTATCCTTTTATGCCTTTAGAATTCTATGGTTTAAAAATAATTCAATTGAAGTTATTTCTTTTCTTAGAGGTTTCAAATCATCTATGGAATCTAATTTCAAGAAATTACTTGTGAAAAGTGATTATATCTTGGAATCAATGATTTTAAATAAAGAATAGCTTATTAGTGTTCTGATTAAGATAAATCCACCTTTAGAAGATAGTATGGAATCTATTTGTAGACATAGGAGGAGTTTCAGGTCTATAATAGACATGACAGAAGAAGCTAAAAAAATGAAATTCACTAGTAAGACAAAACCTACAAACATGTCCTTGAAATAAAAGGGAAAATCTCCCCAAAAGGATTTACTAAATGAAAATGGAACCCATCTAGGATCTATGCTATAGTGGGAATGCACGACCATGAAAGCATCTAAATAAGCACACATAAAAGATAAAGATAATTTTTAGGGTCCCTATAGGAACCAATCCTACTATAAGGAACTAAACAAAGATTCAACTAAATAATATCCAATAAGAGATAAAGATATATTCAAGACCCTATTCCATCAAGTATAAAAACTAAGTGTAACATAGTCAAATAATTTCACTAGTATAACCATATCCATAACAAGAAAAGTAAACACAACCAAGACAATAACCAATGCAAGGCTAGAAGGTTAGAGTAGCCACAAAATTGATTAGCTCCCAAGTACAACTAGTACTAGATGCATCATTACCAACATAGGAGTTTTTTCTTCCCCAAAATCCTAAGTAATCTATAAACATACATTAGAGTTCTCTTTATCATCTATTAGTGTAGTTTTTAACTATGACATTATTATGATAGATGTTAGTTATTAGTTAAATGTTATGCTTGTAAGAGTTAATATTAGGTAGTGATTATGTAGTTACAAATTATATAACTATTTTTATGATGTATATATTTACTTGATTTATAAATGAAGAAAAATTAAAGCTTTTGAGATCTTCATCTATTATCATTTCAATGAAATAACTATAAATATGAAGGAGACTATGGTTTCTAATAAAGGTGGAAAGTTAGCTCTTCATCTCTATTGATTATGGTAGACTATGTATTTTTTAATACAAAGATCCAATTGTTGTACCACCAACATTAAGGATAGGGTCGATCTCATTGCCAATATTTATAATCTAAACAAGTACATCTAGATATCTAGGACCTCTGATGCATTTGATGTGTGTTGGCTACTACAATAGTTCACATAGTGGATATGAAATGTAGTGAAGTAAATTTTAGATATCATACATAAAGGGGATAGATAAATGTTTTCTATTACATCTATGAGTAAGATCAAGAAGGTCCCTTCGGTAACTTGGAGAGATACATGATGAAAAATGATTGATAGATAGTGTATACTACATGTATTTTGGTCCTGCTTAAGGTTTTATGTAATGGGTCTTATTATTTCCCCTTTAAAGAAGGAATAAAATCCCATGGTTATTGCTCCCTAGAAGGTGACTCCTATTTCAAAGTAAATTATGGTGTTTTTAAATCTAATTGGTTGATTCACATTGGAAAAGAAAGGTAATTGATTTTCTACAGATAAAGATAGAATTTTGTTTATTTGAATGATTTATTCTAATTGCAATAGTATTTATTTTACTCAGCAAGATGCCCTCTAGAAAATTTGAAATCTTCATCTCATTAAATTAGTTCACCACAGCCTACTAAAATGTTTTTTGTTTCATGTGATGTGCCAGGAATGGAAAATGTGTAAAGAGATTGACAAAGGATATGATGAAAATGATGAATGTGAAGAAAAAGTATCCCATAAGCATCCACATTTAACTACACAAGCACACCAAACTCACTTGAGTGATACTTTTCATCCTTATAAAAGGTACACTTGTTTATATATATAATAATTTTAAATTAATTAAACACTCTTCTTGTTAGCTTTTTGAAGGAGGATTAAAAAACTTTATCCACTATTTATGAATCAAAAAACCAATCTAAGATCCTCCATATCTAATAAAAAATTCATACTCTTAGTATCAAATATCGTGAGAAAGTTGAGGAGTTCTTACACAGTGGATGAACAATGAGCATAACTAGTTATGCGTCAAGAAATTATAGAGGATAAGTTATTTGTTTTGATCACATTGAGTTCTCTTCCCTCTCAATTCTACACATTCATCATGACACTGAACATTACAATGTTATTAGTGTCTTTAATATAACTGGTGAAATTGCATCAACAAGAAGAAGCCATCCAGTCCATCCAAGATGAGTTTAAGGATAAAGCTTTGATTTTTAAGTAATGATGTTTATAGTTCCTAGAAATACCACTAAAGTAGTCACAAAAACATATGAAATCTGAAAAAGTGAAATGATAGGGTCATATTTATCCCACCAATATATACATGACATTGATCGTTGATAGTATAATGGCTTGACATAAGGCACATCTAATTGAGAGGGAAAATTTAGTTGAGATTATTCACATAAATAAAAAAGATGTCATCAATGATGGATGTAACAACGACATATAGTGACACAATAACAAATAGAGTTAGATGATGTGTCTAGAAAACAAATACCAATAAAACTAGATTGTAGTGCATATAAGAACATAGTTCTTATCTCCCAATCCTCATCACCAATGGGAAATGTTTGGTTAATTGACTCAAGCTCTAACAATCATATGACAGGATGTAAGGATCTATTTGATTTAATGATGAATCAACCCATTGGAAATTGGATTCAAATAATAGATTATAAGGAGTATGTTGTAGAAATAAAAGTAATTATCAAAATTACTCCCAGGATAAGAATCCGTACTCTCACAAAGGTATTGTATGTCCCCATATTGATATAAAAATCTCTTATCTAAAGTTAAATTTTGAATCATCAGGTTAAGGTGGAGTTATTAATGAGGAATGGTACCAAATCCTATCTCCTCTCATGTGAAGTTAAATATGGAGATATTTTTGAATGATCATTTATTTTCCCTAGATGTAGTTTCTCTCTCCACCTCTATGATATAATCCAATAATCTCTAGGATTATAGATATAGGAACTATTGTTAGATCCTTATAGTAGCTTGGCTATAAGTCCATGGTATGTGTTATTCATCTTATCTCTCATTCCTTACTTATATGCTCTAAATTATTTATATTAAAATAACATAGGTTCCATTTGAGCTGAGTTCCACTCATGCCTAAGGTAAGCTCAATGTGATGCATATTGATCTATGTAGACACCTGCCTACTTCTTTTTAAGGATTTTAGTACTTATAATTATTCATTTATGATTTCTCTCTAAAGACATGGGTGTTATTTCTTAATAATAAGAGTGAGGACTTTATTCTTTTTAAGGTCTTCTACCATCTTGTTGTGACCTAGTCATGGAAGCCTCTTCATGTCTTCTGCTCAAATTGAGGTGAGAAATTCACATCAAACGAGTTATTAACATTCTTGAAGAAACACAACATTGAACAACACCTAAATGATTTGTATATGATGTAACATAATGTAATTATAGATTGATGTAATAATTTAGTCATATAGATGGCTTGTTACATGCTTTTCACTACAGACTTAGAGGTGACATTCTAAATGAAAGAAATTTAGATAACCATATATCTTGTTAATAGGTCACCTATGAATATATCACATGATAATAAATTAGAAGAGGTATGGAGTGGTCATAAAATTTTGATCTCCCATCTAAGATTATGTTTTTTACATCTTATATGCATATCCCAAATAAAAAGAGGGAGAAGATCAAACTCAAGGCACTCTAGTGCCTTCTAATTAGTGTATAATATTAAATTTAAAGTATATTGTCTCATAGATATTGAGACACAAAATATTTATGAAATTTAGATGATGAGTCATCATTTGAATCAATTCCATAGTAGGACTTAGAACATAACACCTCTCATAGATTGTTCCCATAGTTAGATGATGACCATGAAGAGTCTTGTCGCAAAGAAGGTGAGATGTAAGGAGATTTGTTTTTTGATCTTAGAAATATAGAAGAGAATTGTTCATAAAATTATTAAGAACATCAACATCCAAAATGGGTAGAAATCACCACCAGGGACTCACACCCAAAATCTATTCTAGATACTTCATTAGGAGTTCAAATAGGAAGAATGATGAGAAATGATGCTAATCTCAAACTAATGACTTCAGTAGTTGATAGCACCAAACAAGAGTTATTTTTAGAGGATTTATGTCAACCTCAAACGAAAAAGGCCATAGATGCCAAATATGAGTCCCTCAACCAAAATGAGACATGTGAACTTGTCAATCTGCCTATAAGAATGAAATTCATGGGGTGCAAATGGATTCTCAAGATAAAATACAAGGTACATACATCAATCAACATATACAAAGGACTACTTGTTACAAAGGGGTATGCTTAGGAGGAAGTAATTAATTATGTGGAGACCTTTTCCATCAAAGTTATTTGTGTACTCAAAACATACAAGGGATGAAAGGTTTATTATATAGACTTCAAACATACATTCTTAAATGCTCATCTCAAAGAAGAATTGTACATGACCCAACCAAAAGGCTTAATTAATGAACAACATATATAAAAGGTATGTCATATATTTACGTCACTCTATGGACCTAATGAAGCACAAAGTGCATGGTACATTAAGATAGATTATCATCTATTATAACATGGATTCATTCATATCCCCTTAGATTCAGATTTGTATATCAAAAATGTAGGCACAAAGATTAGGATCCATATTTTGTATGTGGATGGTCTTGTGATCACAAGAAAATTAGATGACCTTATTGAAGAAGTAAAAAATGAATTTAATAAATCCTTCGATATGATATACTTAGACAACTTCATTATTTTCTCTTTTTAGATATATGGAAAAAGAAGAATCACGTCTTTATCTCATAGATTAAATATGCCAAGATGATACTTTAGAAATATTTGACTAAAGAGTGTAAAACTTAATCAAATCCAATGGAAAAGGGTTTGAAACTATCCAAATTTTAGGATCCAAAATAAAGTAGATGAAACCTAATATAGGCAACTTAATGGGAGTCTCATTTAATTAACATACCAAACCAGATATATGCATTATTGTTAGCTATATTTTAAGATCCATGTAGGAACCAGGGAAGTGTCATTGGATTGTATCAAAGCATGTTTTAAGATATGTCCGAGGTACAATAAATTATGGTTTGGAATGTAATAATAACTAATGTTTATTTTTAAAAGGTTATACAGTCTCGGACTATTCTAAATCTATTAATGATAGGAAATCAATATTAGGATATATCTTTCATCTTAGATATAGACTAGTTTTATGAATTAGTTAGATGTAATATGTGGTTCCTCTTTTATACATAGAGGTAGAATACCATGCCACATGAATATCTCTATTCAATGTAATTTGGTTACAATATATTATTTCTAACATAGACATTCATAAATATTAGCCACCAATCAATTTTTGTGATAATCAGGCCGTTTTAAGGTTTTCCCAAAATCTAGTGTTTCATGAAAGAACAAAATACATTAAGGTCAAGTTCCATTACATTATATAAAAAGTATTGAACCACCACATTCAACTCCATTACTACCCAAAAAATTCATAGATAGAAGATATACTAATAAATTCACTTAGCAAGGTGAAATATGATCCATTTTATGGTTGCATTTGTAAAAATAATGTTATAAAGGGAGGGATGTTATTGTATTTTTTGACTATTAAATTGTTAAGTTAGTTATTAGTTATTAGTAAATCAGTAAAATTATAAGAGTTATGTTTGAGTAGTGATTAGGTAATTATAAATTTTATAACTAGTTTTTTGATGTATATATTCACTTGATTAATCAATGAATAAATATCAAAGCCTTTCAGCTCTTCATCATCTTCCCATGATTCTCATAATAAGTCTCCTCAAAAGGGTAGACAGACTCAATAGACACCTTAAAAATAGGCTTTTGTCTCAACCCTAAATAAATGAGATAATCATGATTGAAACAAATATGAAATATGAAATTTCAAGATTAACATTCACTCTCATCTTGCACTCGAAACCATAGGAACAAATCCTAGATAGAATAAATGAGGAACAAATATCCTAGGTCTAAAGGGAGGTCTAGGTTTCCAAAATAATAATCGAAAGAAGGATTCAACCAACAATCCATGAGTTGATCTTTGAAGAGGATACCATAGATATTCAAGAAGGCACCCTAGAGAAGGTTTCTATAGGGAGTCTATAAATCAAACTAGATAAGGAATAAATTTGCAAATCATTGAATTTTTTGAAGTATAAATCAATTGGGAATACATAGAAATTTCCAGTATGATAATAAACTTTAATTTCCCAAACCATGGTATGCTTCTCAACCTCCATATTTCTTTCCGCATGATCCATAAAAAAATAGGATCCTCAATAAACGACATTATCCCTACTAGAGGCCTATAAAACATAACACAACCAATCAATAATGTAAAATAAGAGTGACACATATAAATTACATATAAGCTACTCCTTGAGCATAAAGTATGACTAAAGCCACAAAAATAACTTCCCAAGGAAAAATTATAATCAAACTGTGATTTGAATCATAGAAGATCCCTATCTTTTGAAATAGAGTTGATCTCCTAAGTGGGAAACAAATCAAAGAGAAATAGACATCCCTCAAACCAAGAATATAATAAATTAAAATGTTATACCCCTTACTAATGCATCTTATATATTGGGATAACATGAGCTTTGATGCCATACTAATCTCATAAAGTTAAGCTCCTTAATTGAAAACCAACATGAACTCTTTTTTATTCTTTTAAATAATGATAAAGTAAAATATTCACTCCAAACCATATCAAAAGGGTGAGCACACTAACAAGAGAAATAGGCCTTCTTTCAAAATATGTCCATCAAAAAATGATTTAGATGCACTACTAGAATGAGAACCTAAGATTAGTTTTTCAAATTGCACTCCACAAGAAGTGAAGAGGCCATTTCTAACTTGACTTTTGAATCCACCATAAACTTAAAGGCTACTAAAAGAATTAATATAGCCTCCTTTAACTACTATAACATTTCCTTCCCCCATCCACATGAGCACATTCAACTAGAAGGCATGCGATAGCCCTATACTTTAGCCCTAATAGGGAACTATGCTCTAAGATGAAAGAGTAATACTAGAGAAGATTAAACATCAAACAAAACCATCTTTAATACTTCTTGACCATGCCAAATACCATTATAGAGGGCACCTATAGTAGATCTTGTTCATTCTCAATCTATTGAAAAAAAATCCAAGCACCAAACAAAGCCAAGCTTTTAGATTAGATGATTCTATCCAAAAACTCTATAGACTACATGTAACACTATATATAGAGGAAATATTTTGGAGCTGAACACCATCTATAGACTCTACATAACACAAAACATCATCCATACCAAGATCTGGATCATCTTCATCATTATCATTATGATATTATTAGAACTTTGAATTCAAGTTTTTACCTCTGCTCATTTTCCTATTTATCACAATGAATTTTTACTCTTCTATGAATATCTTAGTAGTTTTAACTCAATTCTATCATTCAAGATATCCACCATGTTAGTTTTTTTTAGAGATATTTATTTATCACACAATTATCATGAGACTAAAACTCTAGCATATTTATTAGCTAAATTTTATGCTCTTCAAATTTTTAATATTGTATATTGAAAATTATTAGGTCCACCTCAATGGAAAATATGTAAGGAATTAATTGGAAAAAACTTGACTAGCTTACAACTTCCCATTTGATCAAAAATTGGTCATAGGAATTGGTGTTTTATAAAGACCAAGACCTATCCTAAAAAATAGTTTTTTATAATTAATATTAGTGTATGAATATAAATCAAGATTAATTTATCCTACTAGATATCCTTTTCCTACCAAAATAATATCTAACTATATAGGTTAGGCATCTATTATTCTTTACCAAATAAGGAAACATTCTAATTATATAGGTTAGGTATCTATTGTCTTATGCCAAATAGGCAAAAATCTTACCATACAAGTTGGGCATCTTACACATGAATAGGTTATGTTTTGGCTAGAGACTTAACTCATTAGGATCAATTGGATTCTGATTTGCTCATTGTTCATCGCTCATCTCTACTAGATGAGCACTGAGGTCACCATGATAGGAGTATAAAACATATAAAAAATAGTCAATTCTACATCAAAATTTGGATTAAAGCCTCAATAACTATAATGATCCAATATGTATCCTTTCAATTATATCACATAATTTCTATATTTGCTTTGTTTATCTAAACTATGATTTTATTATAATGGTCTTGCCTTTTCACTTAACTTTAATCTTGTTTATTGCACAACCCCAACCCCATCCTATTCACCTATGTATTGGAAGCATCTTTCACTTCCAAAACCACCTACATACCTAATTCTAACAAGGATCAAGGTTTATTATGAATGTAGTTCTATTTTCTAGTTTAAGTTTCATGTAAACTATAGATGTGGGTATCTAGCCCATTCAAGAGCCTAGTTTCTTAGACAATTATTTTGTGTTTGCTACCCAAATGGGAGCATAAAAAGTATCAGTTTAAGTAACTAGATATTGGTTTAATAAACCTAACCCTAAATGCTACCATGAAATTGAAATTAACATTTATAAACTACATTCCCTTTAAAATTTTGTTTACTTCAACAATGTTTTTTATCCTAGCTTTAGACAACATAATCCATGTAATTGTTGTTGCCAATGTTTTTTTATCTAAAATCTATATGCTTGGTGGTTTTTTTATAATAATTGGTTTAACATTCTCAATATTAGTTTTCATTATTCCATTTCGATGGTACCATGTTTTGAGTAAGAAATGTATTTTCTCTATTTCTACTTCAAAGATCACAAATCAGAATCATTTAAGGTCATTCAAGTTATTTTCTTATCTTAATTACTGTAGTTGACCAAGAGGGATTATCGCACCCCTTCATTTTAATTACATGACATGGTCCTTATTTCCCCCTTATCATTTATAGAAATGATGTCCAAATATCATTGATGTAATTGTGTTAGGCTATGGATGTAGTAGCTTAAGCGTGATGGCATTACCCATAGATGTGAGCCATAGGCACCAATTATATGTATGCTACGTAGTTTTATTTAACTTTAATTTTAAGGTCTAAGTTGAGATTTAAAAATTAAAGAATACTTGAAGTAAATTATAGCAATATTTTTTAAAACTAAATTCTTGAGTAGGAGGGTATAAAATAGATCTATAACATGATCTTCAAGTTTATTCTTTATGTCAATTTTCAACAATGATATTTTGGACAATTACATCTTTAGTATATTTAGGTAATCATTTTTCTAAAAAATAACTTATACACATGGAGTTTAAGAATGCTAAATTGAACTTGAATTTAATGTTAAATAAATATTTTATGAAAA
>JARHVA010001404.1:272500-427500 GCA_037957365.1 Torreya grandis
TGTCATGGGTAAAGGTGTCATAAATGTTTTGGCCAAGAATGGTGAAATAAGGTTTATACCTAATGTTTATTTTGTACCTAGACTAAAACATAATATTTTGAGTGTTGGTCAGTTAGTGTAGAAAGGTTATAGAATATCCTTTATTAATAATGTTTGCACAATATTGGACAAGTTTCCAAGTGACAGGTTGATAGGTAAAGTGGAGATGACCAAGAATCAGATGTTCCCTCTTCATATTCAGTGCATCCAAGGAGAAGAGGAATCCCACTTCAAATAAATGCAGCTAGACCAATCATGGTTATGGCACTTAAGGTATGGAAATTTAAATTTTGGAGGTTTAAATTTGTTATAGAAGAAAAATATGGTGAAGGGTTTACCACCAATAGAACAACTAGGAAGTTCATGTGACATTTGTAATTTGTAAAAATAGTATAGAGAAAGCATTCTAGTAGGAGCCTCATATAGAGCTAAGGTAATATTGGAGTTAGTCCATAGTGATTTATGTGGACCAATGCAAACTACATCACTTGGAGATAGTATTTATTTTTTAACCTTCATTGATGACTTTAGCAGAAAGACATGGATATAATTTCTCAAAAATAAGTCTGAAGCCTTTGGAAAGTTTAAAGAATTCAAGGCAATGGTTGAAAATCAGAGTAGCCGTTATATCAAAGTACTTAGATCAGATAGAGGAGGTGAATATATGTCTAATGAATTTCGATATTTTTGCAGATATCATGGAATCAAAAGACAATTCACTATAAGGTACACACCACAGCAGAATGGTGTAGCAGAAAGAAAGATTAGAACAATCATGGAAATGGCAAGAAGCATGTTGAAAGATAAACACTTGTCAAATGAATATTGTGTAGAAGCAGTAGCATGTGTAGTGTATATTCTGAACAGAAGCCCAACAAAGAGTGTCAGAGATCAAATTCTGCAAGAAGCATGGAGTGGTAAGAAATATAGTGTATATCATTTCAGAATTTTTGGTTGTGTTGCATATTCTCTTATACCATCTAAATTGAGAAAGAAACTTGATGATAGAGGTGAGAAATGCATTTTTATTGGCTATAGTGAAGAATCAAAAGCTTATAAATTGTATAACCCAATTTCAAAGCAAGTGATTATTAGCAGAGATGTTAAATTTAAGGAAGCAGAAGCATGGGATGGTAGCACCATCACAGTTGGAGCACCAATTCCATAGGATGAAGAAGTTTTTGAAGAAAAAAATTTTCAAGGTGGACAATCCTCTCCACAAGCAGGCATAAGCACACCTATAAGAACACCTAGGAGGTTTGAACAAGGTGAATCATCTAGTCATGCAGGTCACCCTACTCCAAATTCACAAGTAAGTGGTGAATCAAATCCAACTCTTGCTACTTTAAGTGCAATATTGAAAGGTAAGAAAATTAGAAGTTTGAATGAGATTTATAATCAAGAAGAAGAGAAATTAGATTTGGTTTCAAATTTTCTCTTTTCACTCATGATCCTATGTATTATGAAGAAGCAGTTAATGAGGAACATTGGCGAAAAGTAATGGATGAAGAGATGAATGCTATTGAAAGAAATTATACATGGGATCTAACTACTCTACCTGAAGGTAAAGATTGTATTGGAGTCAAATGGGTTTATAAGACTAAATTTGATGTAGATGGAAATGTTGAAAAGCACAAGGCAAGGTTAGTAGCAAAAAGTTTTGCACAAGAACATGGAATTGACTATAATGAAACATTTGCACCAGTTGCTAGACTGGATAATATTAGAAGGGTTTTATCAATTTATGCTAAAAATAATTGGTATGTATATCAAATGGATGTAAAATCAGCTTTCTTGAATGGTTTTCTAGATGAAGAATTATATGTGAAACATCCCATAGGTTATGAAGTGCAAGGACATGAAGAAAAAATTTACAGATTGAAGAAGGTTCTTTATGGTCTCAAGCAAGCACCAAGAGCATGGTATACTAGGATTGATTCTTATATGTTAAATAATGGATTCAACAGCAGTGATAGTGAGCCTACTTTGTACACAAAAATCAACAAAGAAGGTTAGATTTTGATTGTTTGTTTATATGTCGATGATTTGATTTTTACTAAAAATATGTCTATAGACATTTTTAAATAAGTAATAAAGAAATAATTTGAAATGATAGATTTGGGATTAATGAAGTATTTTTTGGGAATAGAATTTGTACAATCAGAGAAAGGAATTTTTATCTTTAAAACTAAATATGCAAAGGATGTGTTAAGGAGATTTAAGATGTTGAATTCTAAACCAACACCTACACCAGTTGCTACAGGGACTAAAATTAACACGGAAGACCAAAGGTCTAATGTTGATTCTACAATATTCAAAAGGCTAGTTGGCAGTTTGATGTATCTTACAGCTACTAGACTAGATATCAGTTATGGGTTAGTTTAATCTCAAGATTTATGGAGTCACCAAAAGACTCACATTGGCAAGTTGGAAAAAGGATATTGAGATATGTGGCAGGAACTATAGAATATGGAATTTTATATTCCACAACTAACGATTTTAGTTTTATTGGTTTTACAGATAGTGATTCTGTAGGTAGCATTGATGATAGGAAGACTACTTCTGGATATGCCTTTTTTTTAGGCGCAGGTGTGGTCACATGGGCATCCAAAAAGCAACCTATAATGACACTTTCATCAGCTAAAGCAGAGTATGTTACAGCCACATCAATAGCATGTCAAGCAACATGGATGAGAAGAATATTGAAAGATTTATACAAGCATAGAAGGAGTCAACACAATTCTTCTGTGATAACAAATCAACAATTGCATTATCAAAAAATCATGTGTTTCACAAGAGAAACAAGCACATTGATACAAGATTTCACTTTATCAGAGAGTTAGTGAATAATGGAGAAATCTATCTGGACTTTTGCAGATCCGAAGATCAGTTAGTAGATATATTTACAAAGGCATTAGCAAAAGAGACCTTTGATTATTTGAGACAAAATTTAGGCATAGGAAATGCTAAAATTGTAAGTGGTAGAAATTAAGGGGGACTGTTAGAAATTCAAGTTGAACTGGAGTTTAATTTTTCCACTCCTCATGCATGTAAGTAGTTAGCTGCAGTTAAGCAATCAGTTAGTAAACTGACAGTTGAGCAATTAATTAGTTTACATTTAGTTAGTTAACAAACAGTTAGTTAAACTATTAGAGAATTTGTTAGAGAGTTAGTTTGCATGGAAAGACTAACATTAGTCTTGAGTTTATTTTAAAATTATTATTTGTATTCAATTCTATTTAAAGATGCTTGGGTGCATCATTGTAAGTAAGGAAAATTGAAAATCAATAAAAAAATTTTCTTTCAAGAAATTGCTATAGCAATTGTTCAGTTCTTATTTATTTTTTTGAGTTCTTGTTTTTGCATGCTCTCTTAGAGTTAGGGTCATATTTACATCAACATATCTATTGGATGGGGGGCACATCTTCAACATTTTAACTACAATCTAATTTATTTAGAAGTTTCCCCTGCTATTTCTCTATTTTGGAGTATCATGAATGACTCTATTCATTCATGATATTTCTTCAATTGGCGATGTAGGATCCTTTTCACCTACAATTGCCACATTAATAAAGGAAATTAATGAAGCATACTTAGAATTAGGGTCATATTGACATCAACAGATCTATTGGATGGGGGGCACATCTTCAATATTTCAGCTATAATCTAATTTATCTAAAAGTTTCCCCTCTTATTTCTTAGTTTTGGAGTATCATGAATGACTCTATTCATTATAGAGATATTATGGGTTTGTGTTCACTTGTATAAAGAATTCCATTGTACATGTTATTTCAATTTTTTTTTGGATATTTCACCTATGTGAATTAGCATTCCATTGTACATTTTTTCATACAAATCAAGGTTGGGAGTGTCCCAATAAAGCACCACCAAAATGAAAAAGTCTACAAGTTTGAATGTGCTTTCGTATACTGCTAACATTGTTTAATATGCACAAATCAACTGTTCTCTAATTATTTTCCCAAGTTTTTTAATAATTAAAACCAAATATAGTTGGAATGAATAAAAACACTAATCAAACTTTTCCATCATTGTCGCATTTTGTGCCAAACATTGAAACTATGGATAAAAGGTGTGGAGATGCATTAAAAAGTAATTAAAAACATAGTATTATCAAATTTTGTTGTTAACTACACCAAAAGGCATATAAATGATATGTGGTAGCACACCAAAGGCATCAAATTGTTCCACAAAAATAAAATAACCAAAACTGGAGTTTTTTCTAGTTTTCTAGTATACATCCTGATTCTGCACCGTGAAAAAAAATAGGTTGTTTGTTATCACGACTTTTCACCACCTTTAAAACATTTTTAAAATTAAATGTTTGTTAGTCTTGACTTTAAAATGATATATAATCGCATCTCAAAAACATGTAATATGACTTTTCACTTTTCTAAAACCATATTTTTACATTTAATTTTTGTTTACTTTGACTTAAAGTTTATATATAATAGATTGTGAGAATAGTTATATACTCTACAATTTTATATTCTTTGTTTACTTTGAATTAAAGTTTATTATAATAGATTGTGAGAATAGTTGTATACTGGAAAATTTTATATTTTTGGAGACAATGTTATATTCTTTCGATTGAAATTTTTATTTTATGTATTAAAAATATAATATATTATGAAAGTTAATTATATAATTTATAAAAAAAATGTTATATTTTAATATACTTATATCAAATAAGGTTGAGAAACATTAGCAAAGTAATTTCATGTGTGATAAACCATTCAATTAAAAAAAATAAAGACCATATAGAGCCAAATAAAGACAATAAAAGTCTAAAGGAGAACACTAAACAATGATACAAATAATAAGCAATGGCATAGAAGGCACAAGGTCTCCTTGTTTGACTACCCAAACCTTGTCCCCCTTACCTCCCCACCATAATGATTTTAACAGAAGAGTCTATTGAGTCAAGTACAGAGTCCCTAAAATCTATTTCTTTTTGTAACTTTATCATCATTATTATCTTTATTGAAGGGAGAAAATGAAAGTGCTAACCAAAGAAATTTATTTTATTTTGATGTTAACCACCAGGAGTGGATTACACAATCACCAGCACTAGTAGGAGGACTTACGGGCATTGATTGAAAATTCCATTGAGGAAAGGCACAATGACATTTGCCATGAGATTAGATTCTCCCTTATTTGAAGCCATTGTCCCAAGGAAATGACTAGTAGCAAGGATATTTTGGAGGGTTTCGAATAACAATATAAAGTGCACTGTTCCAATGATTCGTTAAATTTTAGAAGTGTTCCAAATCCAAATATTATTTTCCAAATTTTTTAGGTGACCTTACAATATAACCTCCACAAACTGGTAAAAACATGGAAAATAAAAAATACAATAAAATTATAAGAAGATTATTCTACAAATAGAGAAATAAAGAAACAAGCTTAAAATATTAACAATATGATCAATATCACTCAAGTTGTTGAACAAAATTAACTATATATAAAACCAAATTAAATATATATATATATATATATATATATATATATATATATATATATATATATATATATATATATATATATATATATAAGTGAATAGAAAAACATGCATACATCACCTTCAAATAGAGGCCACTAAACCATTTAAAGATACTACACAATCAAGATAGAACACAGGTTAAGCCATCTAAATATAACATATTGTTTAACAAATCACAATTGATCTCCTTCATGCATAAATTTAATTGTGTCCCAAACACATAAATGTGTGTATCTATGTTTATACAGAAAATATAGACATTAGTCTTTATTTTGAATATCATATTAACATAACGTAAGAGCCCATCCATCTCCTTTAATATCAGATAATCAAGGATAAATATATTAAACTTCTTAGCAATGAGCTTCATGGCATGTTTAATTTAATTAGAAACATGTTAAGATAATGAATATAACATGAAATAAGATAACATGTTAAGATAATTAATTAATTACTTAATTTAGGTTGTTTATTTGTTTATTTGGTTTTTAAAAAAGTTATCATTATACATATCTTCATAAATATATTTTCATTATTATATTTTGTATATGTTTCATTTCAAATTGGGTTAGTTTAGTGTTGACCTTTTAGCTTTGAAAATAATTACTCATTTTTTACAAAAATATAGTACAACTTTAATGTAAAATATTCTTTCAATTTTAATTTTAAACCAAAATTTTATCTAAAATTAAAAATTAATTATAACTCATTTTTGTTATTTGTATAATTATTAAAGTAACAAATTTTTAATATATTTATTGTAGAAAAATATTTCTTATCTTACTATTATTTTTTGTGTTGAAAGAAATTACATAATAAATAAAAATTTAAGTTTTTTTTTAATTTATATATAATTATTAATATAAAATTTAATCTTCAAAATTTTGCCTTGAAAAATGGAGAAAATATTTTAATTTTAATGGTGGATTAAATGGTATTCACATCTCAAAATTATTATGAATTTTAGTTAAACTCTATATATAGAAGTTATTCTTTATTAGAAAATATATAATGAGTATATCTTTTATTAATACATCATGTATCATCCACATCAATATGCTTACCACTTTAAACTTCGTAAAACTTTATGTAATTTTTTTTATAGATATTGGTTTTTGTGGGATCCTTACACTATTCATTTTTTACCAGAGCTCCAACTAGTATGGGACACAATCATGGTCCCATATCCCAAAGTGGTCATCTATCACAAATACCAAAATTACCAATAACGGCCACAAATGGCTTGAGAGTACCAGTGAATAGCCATAATAGGCCTAAGAATAACTTCAATGGCTACAACCAGCCCAAGAATACCCAAGATCGACCACAACCAGCCTCAAATCTACCAAACTAAGATTGGAACCTAGGATATATTAAAATAACTACATATAAATTTCTTACAAATTAATTTGTATTTAGTTTTGGGCAATGTTGAAAGGTCATTTATATCCTTTTTAATGACATTCCATACATTTATTACATCATCTTTTCATTATTAATAGTAAATATGGGTTTTTTGAAAGGGACCCTATCCTTTTACAAAAGGAGATAAAAATATGCATTGAATGCCCAAAGAAGATCCACTTTTTGTGCAAAATGAAGTAGGATACATAAATGTTGACATAATGTTGTAACCTAGCTGTGATGCTAAACAAAGATATGACCCACTTGTATCATTTTATTTTCAAAATCTAAGGGTCATAGTCAATGGTTTTGGCTCATTGTTCCCTCTATCACTTCATTTTATACTCACAATGGTCCAATCCTCTCCTTTCCCTAAATAAAAAAATTATGGGAATAGATACTTACAATGCATCGATGATTTAAAATTCTTTGATGAAACCTTTTCAAAAAAACACTCTTTAGTATTTATAGTTTTACTCTTGATTTTTGGATCTGACTTCTTCTCATTCATGTGTCCTGACAACTTCACTTCTTATTATAAAATGACACTTACAACATGATCCTTTTCCAATATTCTTGGATACCATTAGATTTCCCCTCTTTTTCATTTTGGATTTGATAAAAGTAGAAAAGTTTTACCTCATCATGTCTCTCCAAAACACTATGAGTAACGTTAATTCCCTCTACCATGAGATGGTTGGTATGGGTATACTTTCACCATGAAGTTTTCATTTTTTTCATAGACATTTGGCATGAACAAATAATATGCCCTGTAGATAAGCATTGCCTACAGTGAAAGGGTAAACCTCTGTAATCTAGGGTTTGAGATGAACATATATCGAGTACTTTCACTTCATCATTAATGGTGACATGGGATCCATTAAAATTTAAAAACATAAAATGGTTTTTATGCCACTTGTTTACCGTTCTGGTTTCATCTACTTTGGGATGTTATTTTCCACTAATATTAACCAATTATTATGTTTGACTATCAAAATGGTGTGTAATCTAGTAGAGGTCAAATATCTTACAAAATTTTGAATAACTATGAGAAAAACATATAATTTCAAATATTTTATGTTTGAAAGCATTCAAACTACTATAACAATTTGTAGTTTTTTTCTCCTTCTGGTTTAGTGTTTAGTGAGTATCATAAATGGACCTTATATATTATTATTAATGATAACATTAACTTTACTTAATTAGAAATATGTGAACATCAAATTAAAAGGTGGGAACTATCCTTTAAATTACAGAAGAGGGTGTTTATATCTTCTAAAAGAATTCCAATTCTATTATTCATCTTTTATTGAACATGTTTGAGAACTAACTTCATCCTTCAACATTAGAGGATGGAAACTATCTAGTGCACAACCCTAAGTACGAAAACCCTCATCTCTAGTAGGTTATTTCATCTAAAGATCACATAAATACTTAGTAAAATTAGAATAAATTTAGTGTTATAAGCTAACAGAGCAACGTTTATAACTATGGCTCAACCAGATTAGCTAGGGAATCACCATTCAAGGTTATGTTTGAGTTCATGAGTATTTATTACTGGTACTAATGGTTCATTTTTTGGTTATTTTACCATCACTCATTTAGGGCTATTGTATATCATGTTATATATTTCACACCTTTGCATTAGGGTTTTGACATCATCCTTGGTTAAGCATTGCACCTTCCACCCTGGCATTAAAGTTTTCTACCTCATCCTACCTAGGTCACATTATTTCTATTTACTTAAATATTTGACATCACACTTTTTGTTATTACTTATTATTGTACCTATCGTACATACCTAGACATTGACTGATGTGCTTTTCTAAACCCTGGTATCATCATTTCAAGACCCTAGTATTACTAGAGTCATTCTTCTTTGATTTAATTTCTATTTTACTTCATCTTTAATTTGTGGTAATTGGTTGAAGTTAGGGTTTATAGTAATCTAGACCTTTATATACATTTTCATATAATTATTATTATTTTTATACCTTATTCCCTAGAATAGTAATGGGCATTTATTTGAAATTCATGATTTATAGAATTTTGCAATTAGCATTTGTTGTTATAAAATTTATATTCACTTATTGAATAAAATATATAGTTGGGTTATTGTGAGTTTTTCATATTTATGTTTTATGGTTTATTTCATCTTGTATGCTTTAATACTAATTTAACACGAGTTTTTTGGAAATGTAATATTATCATATATATTATTGCCTAATTCCTAGGAGTAGTTGCACATTTTTTTTTATCTTTTAGTGTGTAGCTCAAGAGTCTTGTAGGTAATTGAATGGACTTCTTGGTAGGTGAAGTGATTAGTAATCTTTTGCATTATAAAATGTATTATTTATTTCCATTTCAATTTGAATCATGAAATATAATTTCATTTTCATTCCTCTAACATTATTTCCATCATGTCATTGGTATCATAGCTTAGAATTTCTATTGGTAATTTTTTTCATTCTTTCTCCTAGTTTCAAGTTGTACATTATGAATATTATTTGTTTTCTCTAGTCATTGGCACTACGACCTATTATATTTTATATTTTCTATTGGAATTATGGCTTATCACCTATTTTGGTGTTAGCATGTGTGCAGATGAGATATGGCACATTTTTTTAATCTCAAAATGAATTCAAGCCATAAATTTTGTATATAGAGATAGATGCCATGTATCCCTTAGCATAAAAGAATGATAAAATATATGGTATAGTGATATGTTAAAAATCACCAATCTTTTGTTTCTAAACTGACCTACAAGGATGTGTTTTGGCATAGATTCATTGAAATCACAATCTACCTAATAAGTGGTATTTATCTCAACTATTGTGTACCATTCACTGATGGTGTTCAATACTACATTTTTTCGGAAAGTATTATGATTGTTGTGACCTTTAGGAAATGCATTATATAGTCTAATATGTAGTTTGGAAACGTAACTTTTTATTGAACTATGTATTATTCCAAAATTTATGTATATTCACTAATTTCCAAGTGGATCTAGCTTTGTCCTACGTTGGAGGTTTGACATCTCTTTTATTCCAATATTGGAATCCTACCTTTCCATATCAAATAAAATTTTATGTATATGACAAAATGAGAAGAAGGTATTCTATTTAATATGCTTTTTTCATTAAAATGTAAAATTTCAATTTTCCTTAAATACATAATTTCAAAAATTGAAAACATTTTAATTTCAAAGTATTTAAAATTTGATACAATTTATCATTGAAATTGCTTGAGAAAGCTACTCTAAAAAAAAATGGGAAATTAACAACAAACTTTTGAAATTCAAGGAGAAAGAAGGAGAGCTAATATTTTTACTCATTCATGTATGTTGAAAAATGTAAATCTAGAAATTAATAAAATTTGATTATATTGATGTATGATGTTTTCTTTATAAGTTAGTGTTAGTGAAAAGGTGAATCATTTTCAGTATGTTTGCATATATAGAAAATGGGATGATTTTAGAGTGATAAGGAAACAATTGGTGTTAATGTATAACTCAAAACCTCCAAACACTCAAATAAAAACTAAAAACCATTCATTTCATCCAATCTATTTTTAGCACTACCCTTACTAGCAAAAGCAATTGGCTACAATGGTCTTGATAAGTGTAGAACACACTCATACTCAATTATCTATGGTTTGATAGTTGCGATGGGGAAAAATAAACAATTGAATAAATAAGGAATGCAAAGGATGATCAAACATGAAAGGAGAAAAATAAAAAGGCTTTAGACTTGATGAGGGCCTCAGTGGATGGAGATGTGTTTCATCATACACAAGGCTAAATTACAACATGGAAATCATTTCAAAAATAGAAAGATATATTTGAATCTCATTCAAAGTTTGCATTCGATCAATTATAATTGAATTTATTCAACCTAGAGTTAAAAGATGGTGATTTAATGAGATTATATTTAGAGATAGGAGTTATCAAACATGATGTTGAAGTAACAAGAGTAAAAATTGACATATATATGACTAAATTCATAGATTCCATTCATGAAAACTATTTAACCTATTTGGAGTCTATACAAGTAAGTAAATAGTTAAAGACTCTCATATTTGACCAGTTGATTGAAAAGATGGCAGAAAGAGAATAAAATTTTTGAAGGAAAATTAGAAATGTAATAGGTGAAGGTGTGCATTATGCCAAATTAAATTCCTTCAAAACATAAATAAAAGACAGCTTCTAAAAATAAAGTAAATAACAAGTAGAAGGGAAAATATGGAAAAAATGAAAATCATGGTGTTTAAAATCAAAAATAGAATTTCAAACAAAATCTTTACTGTGAACAATGTGACAAAAAAGGTAGCCATGAGAATTATGAATGTAGGACTCATTGGGAGAAAATTAAAGCATACTATAAGAAGAAATAGGGAAATTCAAGTAAATAGTTAAAAGAGTCAAACATAGCCAAATTCACTAGTGAATGTGTGTTTTCCAGTATATATAATGAATTAATTAATGTCTCATTTAGATATTCATGGTTTGATTCTTGGGTTCTAAACACTCCCACCATTTAGCACATAACTTAATGAAAGGAATTTTTTGAGGAGTACAAAGAATAAAGTTGTGGCTCAGTATACCTTGTATATAGATCAAGTCTGTAACTAGAAAGAAGAGTTACAATTCATCTTAAGTGTGCATGTCTTCTAGATTAAAAGCTTGAGAATGTTCTCTACCTTCCTCAATTGAAATAAAACTTGTTATCCCTATTACTCATAAGGTAACAAGTCCATTCAATTTTATTAGATAATGGTGATGTCACAATTAGGAGGAAATGTGATAATATAGTTTATTGTCACCAAATCTTATACCCAAGAAGAGGGTGTTCAATCCTCTTCTATATTTGGGAAACATGGAATCATTTCCAAGTATGTGGGAGTACCTATTATGGAAATGAGCCTATAGATTTAAAGGGATATATCCCTGAATGTATCATGAAATTATTATTACCTAAACTAGCATTTAATTGTAGACAAAATCATTAGAAATTGCATGAATTAAATCTATCCTAGGAGGTGATGCACTAAAAAGTTGTATAAAAGATTGCTACACTTATTTTTACAAAGAATCAATGCCTAAAACACTGGATTAAGAGTTCTAGAATGCCCTAGCATCATTATTTCAATATAAAGATTAGATGTACAAAGACTATATAAGGCTAGAAAGACCATAGATCAATTGAAAATAATAAGCTTCATTATACACTTAAGATAAATTCCTACAATTGACTACACGTCATGTGACCGTCTAGGCTAAAATCATTTGCATCAAACATGGAAGGATTGAGAGAAATCAAGGATAGTTGGTATCACTTAAATATTCACTATGCATCTCTTCACGCAAGATAAAAAATGAGATATGAACTCAAAATAGGTTGTACTTATTTTTATAAGGTAAATTGTAATGTTAAAATCATTAAGGATTCATTTTACATGGGTGTGGTATCCCTTTACAAATGCCAAAATGGTAGCTACTTACATAACTTTAGAGAGAGAAAAAAATAATTAAGTTCAAGAGTCACTGGAACACATGAACAGGCATGAGAAAGATTTATATTGTAGGTGAAAATTAGTGTGAAATGGATCATGAATGCTTATTAATATATATATCCCTATAATCTATCACAAACTTTTCCCAAAGGATAGAGAGATTCTTTGACTAGCCTTTATGAAACTGCTTTTATCATGGACCATCTCTCAAGAATTTGAAATTGAAATAGGGAAGTCGACATGTATGCACTATTTGAGGGATTTTGAAACATGCTATAATATTCATAACATTTTTCACTAACTACTAGCTATATTCACCATTTTTAGTCATTCATTACTTTCCTAGACCTCATTCTTCATATTTGACAATCACTATTCATCTAGGACCTCATTTAAAATCTTATAGCAGTGCACGAGTCTAAAGAGCTTTATTTAATTTAGAATCCTCAATCCTACATAGTTTTCAATGTATCATTCCATTTCCACGTTGGTAATTCCATTCTAAAATATGTTTGTCACCATTTGGACATGTGTTCATCTTATCTATATGGAAACTAATCAGATTTAACCTATTGATCTCCTCTATAATCTCTTTACTACAAATTTTGATATTGGTCATCGATCACTAACCCAAAGTCCTAAGATGATCACAACATGAAATATTTCATTTGATCAAATCTCCTTTAACTTTGAGTCTCGCACACACCATCAAGCTTTATCTGTATGATCAAGCGCTAGCTTTTGATCTTGCTCTCAACTTGTCAACTCTATTATAGATTATGTCATATGTCAAATATGCATTAATTATAAATATTTTATATCAGTTTTCAATTTCATGTGTTTTCACCACATGTCAATCCCTCAATCTCCTTAAATGTTTAACCCATCTCACATCGTTAGATCATGATATATGATACAACATAGATTGTTATATCAACTGGGACTAACTGTTTGAAACACAACAACTACTTCATGATATTAAAATTGACATCCTTTCTCCCATGATTTTACACTCACATGGTCATGGTTGACATCCCATAGACCATCAAATTTATGTTCCAATGGATTTCTTTTGCTTTGTCAAAAACTTGACGTTTGCACGATTGTCATTTTATGTCCTCATAGATGTATTTGATGTCCCATAAACCATCAAATTTAGGCTCGTATGGATTTTTTTAGTGGCTTATATTAAACGTATGCTTAAACATATCATATTATTTTACCAACTTTTAGGATTTATATCTTGAAGCATAAAAATCATGGAGAGGCCAAATTTATTGGGGATGTTCCTAAGACCAAAAACATTGTGCACATTTGATCCACTTGCTCTAAGAGATTTTTAATTACATTTTTATAATATTTAATTGATCTCACCTATGTAATTTTATATGACACTTTGATTATGGTATAGTTCAAAATGGCTAAGTATGGGAATTTAGCATATTTTGTCTGAGGAACTAATGTTTCTTATACATAACTTTTGTCTCAATTCTTTTCATGACCTATGAAATAACACATATAATCTTGGGATAAAATTAAAAAAAATATATTATATTTTTCTCTATAAAATACCACACATGTGAGATATAATATCATTAAACTACCCACTTGGTTTTGTTTGAGTTCCTTTGTAAATTGGCTAAATATGGAAACTTAGCAAGAAATGTCTGATAGGCCAACTTTAAACCCTCATATATTCTACTTCACTTAGATTCTTGGACTTAAATTATAAATTTATTAACCTAGGACTAATGTGATCAAAACAATATGACCATTTATTCCTGACTCATCCACATGTGGTAATGATGATGTTCAAAAATTGCCTACTCAAAATTTCTACCACTAGACCCAAATGTTTAGATGAAAACAATGAAGAACTAGATGAATATTATGCACTTCCACTTTCATATATGACCTTAAAGTGACCTCTAAGATATAAAATAACATAATGAATAAAGTAGACAATGACCAAAACTAGAATGGCATATGAAATTACATCAGATGAATTACAACAAACCTTATGACATTATAATCATCCCCTATTTATGTTTTTGACTATTAGGGGGTTGACCCATTTTTACCATTGTAAAAATTGTCAACACATTGATCTTAACTTGATATGAGGAGGATAAACTTATCAAACTTAAGGGTGAACCATCAAATCTAAGGAATTACGCTTATCTCATGGAAGACAAAATATCTCCACACATGTTGTGGCATGCTTGATTTAGGCACACTCACTATAACATCATTCATGCATTAAATAATAATGTTTTTACTAGTATTCCTACATTTCCTATTAAATAAGATGAGAAGTGTGAATCATGCATCTTAGCTAAACATGTAAGAGAACCATTTTCAAATTCATAGTGGAAAGCAGATAGAAAGTTTTACCTTGTTCATTCAAACCTATGTTGTTTTCCAATCTTCTATGTTGGTGTTCATAGGCAATTCATGTTATAAATTGATCACTAAAACATGATGAAATGGATAGAATTTTTGAAAAATAAATCATAATACTTTGATAATTTTAAAGAGTTTTAAACAATGATTGAAAATGAATAAAAAACTCACATCAAGACACTCAGGAAATATAATGGTGGTGAATTCACATAAAATAAGTTTGAATCATATATTAATAAAAATGGTATCAAACACCATATCATATTTCCTCACACTCAAAAATGAAATGAATCAGGTTAACAAAAGAACAAAACTATGATGAATATGGTTCATGTAATGTTATACTTCAAAAGGGTAAATCTACACTTTTGGGCCAAAGAAGATAAAATAATAGTATACCTTTGCAACAGATCACCATCGATTGCTCTTAAATTAAATAATCCATATGAGATATGGTGAGATCATCTCCCTTCAGTGTGACATCTTCGGATTTTTGGATCCTCTTGTTACGCATTGGTTCTAATGTATAAGAGAAAAAAATTAGACTGTAGGAGTAAAAAATGCATCCACTTCAGATATTCTAATTCCTCCAAGGCATAAAATCTATACAATAAGAAAGAGAAGAATTTTCCTATCAAAATAAAAGTATTATTTTATTAGAATATAAAGTATAAAGAGCATAGTGATCATTGATTGAGTCAACTAGATAAATATCAAATGTTTTATGTCTAAAAAGAGAGTGATTTGGATGTTCCAGTTCATGAGTGGAGAACACAGAGTTGGGAATATATTAATTTTTTATTATCTCCTATACATGATCTTGAAAATCCTTTTGAAGCAGAGAGTGAAACTTCATCATATATTGAATAGGGGATGGTAGAATAGAGGGTAGAAAGTGAAGGAACTTGAGAGCATGAACCCAAAGAACCTACAACATTGAACAAAATGCCTAAGTGGGCCACTAAAACACTGAAAGATGTGAGGTCTGAAGAAGTTGGAAAAATAGGTACTGAAATTACACATTCAACCTCCTCTCAAACACACAAGTCTATTGATGAAATTTAAGACAAGATTGTAAAAGTCACATTGGGTGATTCTCAAGAGGAACTAAATATTTAGTTTAATTCAAAACAAAACAATTTAAAAGAAGCTAATAATATTGAATCTTGGAAAAAAAAATGAAATAGGAGTATAATTTACTATAGAGAAATGGGACATGGAATTTGTTTGATCCACTATATGGTTACAAATTGATAGGATATAAATGGGTCTATCTTAATAAATTCAAGAAATATGGCTCAATTGACAACCATATATCAAGGATTATTATAAATGGTTATGCTCAAAAGGGAAGATTTGACTCAAATGAAACCCTACACCTACAAAAAAATGGAGTACCATTCATACTATGTTGGCTCTATTACCTCATAATAGATGGAAAGATCACCAAATAAATTCAAAAACTACATTTTTAAATAAAGATCTCAAGGAAAATATGTACATGAAAAAACTTAATGGTTCTGTAATAAGGGGACAAGAGCACAAGTTGTGCAAATTAGAAAAATCATTATATGGTTTGAAACAATCCCCTTGAGCATGGTATGAAAACCTAATTGACCACCTACTTAACATTAAATTCAAAAAATTTGAGTTTGAAGATGTAACTCTTTCCATCAAAATATTTGTATCTGTGGTGGTGTGTGTTGATGATTTGATTATCATAAGGAACAATGAATGGTACACTGTATAATTCAAATTGGAGTTTATGAAATGTTTTGATATAACTGATTTAGGTTATCTTCATTACTCTTCGGGTATTGAAGTAATTTAGAAACAAAAGTATTTATTCACCACTCAAAAAAAGTATGTTGGTGACATTTTGATCAAGTTTAGATTGGATGTTTGTAAGCGTCTCAACATTCCCATGGAGCATAATCTCAAATTTACATATGAAGATTCAATGGATTTGGTTGATGCCACTAAATGAATACAACTCATTGGAAGTTTGATTTATATGACTACCACTAGAATAGATATATAACTTGTAGTTGGTGTCCTCTCAATATTTATTCAAGAACCCAAGGAGGGTCATAGGTTAAAACCAAATAGGGTCCTTAGATATATTAAAGGCACATAACATTTTGGGATCAAATACTCCAGGGCAAGGGACCTCAAACTATTTGGGTATTTAGATTTTGACTATGATAGTGATCATGAAGATGGAAAGTTGACCTTAGGTTTTTAAATGAATTTGGGAATAATTGTTATCAATTGGAAATGAAAAAATCAACCTGTCCTAGAAATTTCTTTAATGTAAGTAGAATATATGCCCACTTTATAGGCAATTAGAGAGATATTATGTCTCATAAGGGTTCTTTCAAAATTTTAAGAGAAATAGGTTTTATCAACACCTCTCACGGTTGATAACACTTTTTCAATCTAAATGGAAAATAGTCCAATCTTTTATGACCAAACTAAGAATATCTATACCGAGTTTCATCTAATTCAGCACTATGGGAAATATGCTAGCATCAAGTTGTAACATTACCCGATAGCAGAGTAACCCAGAGGCATCCTGAAATAATCACTTGGATGAGTTAAATTTGAAAAGTTTAGAGGGATTCTTGGGTTGAAAAAAAACCCTTAAAATTAATGGGGTGATGTAATATTATTGTATATAATATTTCATAATTCTTAGGTGTAGTTGTACATTTTCTTTTGTCTTCTATTATGTATATCAAGAGTCTTGTAGGTAGTTTAATGGAATTCTTGGTAGGTGAAGTGATTAGTCATATTTTAGCTTATAAAATTTATTTTTTGATTCTATTTAAATTTAAATTTTGAAATATAAGTTCATTATCATACCTCTAACATTATTTATGGCATGTCAAGAAAATCCAAAATTATTCAAAATTATCCAAAAAATGATATTTCTGAGGTAGCAGAGTTTGATCTTTCTATCATGTAATGTTATTTATAATTTTTTAATAGATCCTAGTGAAAGTGGAAAAGATTTGGTAAACAGGATTTAAAGAGTAGTCAAGAAAATTGAGCTCATCCCTTTGTGAAAAATTGAATATACATAGCATATTTTAGGAAGTAGAGAATTATTTATCCATGGTAGAGTAATCACATTCTATGGACATGGAATGGGAAATCACTTGATCAATATTTTATTTGGTTAAGCCAAATCATTTCAAGCACCCAAACAAAGAGGTGAGATATTAAGTTATCACTTATGTTAGTGAAATTATAACATTAACAAAAGTTTCATACAATATCAAAATGAAGAGGGATATATTTTAGATGATTTTCAAAAAAATTCCATGTCAATATGACATCAAAATTGATGCATAAAAAGAGTCTAAACTTTTAGAGGCCATAGATTTTGATCCATAGCTTCGTTTCAGTGAATTTTTACATAAAAATGACCATCTCAAATAGTTTAATGATTATGTATCTGACACTTCTAGTTATGCAAAAAAAAATCATAAGCCAAACATGACCATTTAAGGTTTCAAAATTTTAGTTTAATTTTATTTTCAGCTTTTCTCTAAATTTAAAAATTACATTTTGTAATCAAAATTGAACTTTAGTTTGAATTCATCTTATAGTTAAATATTAGAGTTTAGTTTATCTTTGGATATATTTATATCTTCACGAGCTTGCATGCAAACACTATTGAAAATACTAGCTACTAAAAATAGCAAATCGAGTCTTATTTAATTTTAGAGTTCCAAGTTTTGCATCTCTACTCCAATTCTATGTTGAGGATTATTGATGCATGATTTCTAATTATTTGAATCATTCAATATGAATCAATACTTGTTATTATTCATTATCTTGGCCTATTATATTTTTATTTTTCTTGATGATATATTAGCTCATTTAGAATTAGTTATTCTCTTATAAGGGTCACAATTTTAGAAACTATGGAAAAATCATGTCATGTGTTTTTATTTTTGATCTCAGATTAAAACTCACTAGTACATAGGCTTGAAGACAAAATCCCTCATACCCAGTATGTGGTTCCATCCATGGATTGCATTGGTACTTATAAAAATCATAATCACTATAATTAGATAGAGTAATATGGAAAAAAAATAATTATGGATCATTCACATCAACTAAGTCATCACCTTTCAAGGATATATTTGATTTTAGAATTATTTAATGTTATTTATAAATATACGAATCTATTTTTAATTATTTTTATATTACCATCAATCATTTAGGGCTAACATATCACCTGATGCATAGCTCATAATTTATCGTTACTGTTTATTTATCATCTCTAGATGAGCATTGCATATTTTGATCTCAATTCATACCTTTCAAAGGTTTTTTTAAGGGCCCCTAGGTGAAATCCCTATTTACAATTTTGGTGAATATTGAAAAGTACATTTCAAATTTTTGGTGAACTAAAAGGAAACCTATTTCATTGAAAAGGTGAATCATAGGCATCACATGACCAAAAAAATTAGGTGCCTCACTAGATACCCTTTAGATAATGTCTAGACTATGTGAATGACACAGAGATCTTGAAACTGACATCTAGACACTATGGACAACCTCTAGACCCTATAGGTAGTGTCTAGAGGCCCTATATGGTGTCAAAAATACCTAGACCATTTATAGCATCTATGAATAATGTTTATCAACTGTAAATATTTTATAGAGCCTCTAGAAAATGTCCTCAGATTCTAGACACTATTTAGAGACTCTAGATATTGTACAGAGACTCTAGACATCATCTAGAGCCTATGGACATAGTAAAAAGACTCTAGACATCATCTAGATCCTCTAGACACTATTCAAAGTCCTAGCCAACAAAATTAAAAAAAGGTCATGAATGATGTTTTTTATCCTAAAAATTATTGCATATTTGGATTGCTCTCTAATAATTAGACAATTTTCAAAAATAATCACCTTGATCTAACTTTGTATAAAACATTTATGCTCATTTGACATTCTATATGTCACTTAGACCTATTGGACAGTGCCCATGGGTTATATACATCATCCATGATTCTAGATGACATACAAAACAACAAAAGACCATATCTTTTGCGTACGAAGTCAGATAAAGGTGATTTGATTGTTGAAATTATCTAATTTTTTGAGATAAATATAAATGTGTGATAATATTTTGGATAAAATACATTTATTATGACCTCCTTTCCAATTTTCAAATCAACATCTAGAGAACGCAATATAGAATCTAAAATTTTTAGTCTAGCATCTAAAGTAGGTAGATGAAAATTTAGGCTATTCCACATATATTGTGACAATAGGATAGAATATATTTCAATTCCATGATGATTTATAATCATAATTGTAGATTTAGTTTTAAATTATAGGTAATTTGACCTATAAGTCTAATTTAGAACCCAAAAATTTAGGTGAGCCAATGTTATTTACTGGTCAATTTTATTTGCCAAAACCAAATACAAGATAATGGAATATATATGAATTATGGAAGATTCACCACTAAAAAAAATGTTCATCTTTATAACTCATCCTACCCCGATGACATAATTTTTGGTCACTTAAAGGTTTGGCATTATATTTTTTGTGACTACTTTTTATTGTACATGTCATATGTACCTATGTGATTACTATTGCACCTTTTTAAAATGTCACATCATCATTTATAAACACTATTATTTTTGGTTTAATTTTTATGAGGCTTTATTACTATTATAATACATATTTAGATTGTGGCATTTGGCTAAATAAAGGGTTTGGAGTAATCTTATCCTTTATATACACTATTATACCATTCATATTGTTGTACCTTTTTAAATTGAACAGTAACATGTATGTATTGTCAAATTCATGATTTAATGAATTTTATAGTTATTTTTTCATATAATAAATTTTCTAATTATCTTATTTAATAAAATGTGTTATTCATCTATTTCCAATTTGCATATTTTATTTATTTGTTTTATTTCATATTGTATGCTTTAACCCTAATTTAACAAGGATTTTACAAAAAAAAACCAAAATTGTTCATATTTATAAAAAAGATGGACATTTCATTGAAAAATTTTATTAGACAAAAAAAAAATCACTAAGACATAGGTTACATCAAATTTGAGGCATTTGAGTAGCTAGAAACTAACTATTAAGACATAGATAGAAACTAAAATTATAGAACTAAAGATGTAAATAGATTTGAGAATGTGAAAAAATGTCAAAATGATGTAGATATAATGAATAAAATCTCCATTCACATATACTTAACTCTGATTATTGCATTCAATCCCTTTATTTATCTTTGATTTGACTTCTTGTCACATGTACCTTGCTTGTGTCTTGACACTCTTAATCAGTTTTGCTTCACTAGGCTTATAAGCCTTTTCAAGTAGATATTACATTATATATATATTAAATGTATGTCACCCTTAATTTAACTACGAACCCTTCACCCATTTTTATTAACATCATCATATGATATATAATTTCCAAAACTTCACTTTCAATTTTTAGCTCAACTTGTCTCTCTTTGCTCTAGGTACATAGGACTACAAGCCTAAAACATGATCCCATGGTTTTATACTACTCAATAGGGTCTATTATGTACTTTAAAATACATACTAAAAATATCATACATATGAAAATAAAATACTAAATATCAAGGTTAGTACCATCACATAATTCCCTTTTTCCTCTTTAAGGTCTCTTTCCCTATAGCTTTGTTTTCACACAAATATATATGTTTTGGAATATATACAAGGTTATAAAAAAATTACACTTTTGTATACCAATTATCCCCTTTTATCTTACACTAAAATATCAAGTCCCAAATCTCAAGTAAAACCTATCAAATCACCACATCTCTTCTCCAATTAGGTCTCTTTAGGGTTATTCCAATGCACCAGTCGTACCTAAACCATATTGTACCATTAGGTAAAAACCTATAACCTCATTAATCCTTTAGATAACCTAAAAATAAATTGTTTATTCATGTTTTTGTTAGAAACTAGAGGTTTAATTGTATACAGCGATATACTAGGTTAAGAGATAATAAAAGGGAAAATTTTGAGTTTTGGGTGATTTAAAATGAAATTAAATATTATTTAGGGTATTCCCAATATCTATTGACCTTTTAAAATATTTATATGCTGATGACCAGTCATATAACATTCCCAAAAAATAGTTTTATAAAATTTTGTGTGTATACTAGAACTATATGTTAATATTTACCCTTATTCCATGAAATTATAATAGACTTATGAACCTTCAAGTCAACTTTTTTAATTAATTAACAAAATTCTATACTATATTTAATACCCAAAACAATTAAATAATAAATAAAATAACTATCAACTAGATCAACTTACTAGTTATCCTTGACTATGTAATGCCAAAGTTTCTTCTAAATAGATAATGTTGAAGGTGAACTCATTGTTTTTTGAAAATTCTTATGTGAATCAAGTCCGTGATAAAAATAAAAATAAATAAAAAATATCATAGTACATGAATCTCATTTCAACACATAAATAATTTCAAAACCTTGTTGGGTTTATTAATCTCATTGTATACAAATAGTCATGCATTGAAATGGTGCAAAGGACAACATAATCTTTGAATTTTGATCTATTATTCACTCCATATATGTCACTTAAAAATTTAAACTCTACTATATCCATTTAATACTATCATAGAACAAATTATCACTCCTTAAATACACATAAAACCTTTAATATCATGCCAAACATACAATAATAACTTCTTTTAGCCAACCTCACGTAGGGTGGTAGTTACAATTCCAAGAATCTTGACCTAGATTTATTTTCCCATGAATTTATAATTAATACACCTTTAAAAATATATATTATGACCTTATAGGACCATCACAACATTCACCAACCTTTATATTTCACCCAAGACACAAAACACCACTCTAAATCATAGTTCTGAATTTAAATTTTAAAATTCTACATTTAGTGGGAAAATATAAATAGCTAAGAAACACACAAATTGAAGACTCTAAATGACTCTAAAATATCCATAAAACCCAAAAACACATTAAAAACCCAAACAATACCAAATATGGTCATTATGACACTTCTAAACATACTAACTTATTTGGTACACGGTGATGATTTGCATCACAGAACCAAACTTTCAATTTTAAACTTTAATTTTGGAATAAATTTTTATTTTCTTAAAATGGAGTGATATGTAACATGTCTTTCATATAAATCATGCATGTCACCTTATAATTATATGTAATTACTTTTCTTTGTCATTGAAACGTGAATAAATGTCAATGGTTACAAATTCACTTGAAATCGGTGATGGATGGTGCAAAACTAAAATTAATTCAGTCAGGATTTGATGTGGAAAACATGCTAATGTGGATGCTCTATGAATAACATCTTCTTTCCTTTCCATCTTTGATATATTTTTATTATTAACTTCTCTCATTCCTACATTATGCTATCTGAGTTAACCATTTATTATATTTAAAGTGTTATTTGGTAAATAAATAGTCACAATTAATTCATATTGTGTTAATTTAATATTCACGGTACAATATATATTTGAGGTTTATATAACTACAAACATAAATATTGCATAGGGGGACTGAGCTTACTGAGGTTCAATTATAAAACACAACCAATGTCACACTTTGCCTGCACCTCAACTTGCATGTTCGACTTGTAATGCTTCCTTGTTTCTATTTTGGAGTTGTTTTAAACCTTTATGTTCAAACAAGTGACCTAGTGTGTTTTGTTTGACTAGATGATGATTATTTATATAATTATAAAAACTTATGGATGTGTTGGGTAGTGATAGGTAAGTGCCTCCATGGTTTAAATCATATTTCCCACTATTCTCTAGCCTTGGAGTTGAATTAAACACTATTCACTCTAGAATTTAGAGTGAAGATAATTGAGATGAAAGTGGAATGTATGGTTTCCATCTCTTGGTAAATTTTTTTTCCTCATTAATAGGTAATTAATACGACCTATTTCTATAGACCCATATACAATGTTTATCCTCACTTTATCCCATTATCTAATGTTCTCATAAGGTAGGTTGTTGATGGCTACTTCATATTTAACTTTTTAAGGTTACTTAGGCTAGTGTAGAGTTAATTATATGATAATTTTCACAATTAATTATTAAAGGGAAGGGGTTATTACTATATTTATGAAACTAATAACTGGAAAATAAAAATAATCAAAAAAGGCATTGTTCATAATTTTATGAAATAGTAATTTATATTTTTTCTTTGTGAATAATTAGAATAAATGGATAAAAGTATTTAAATAAAACTCAAATAAAGAACCTAAATAATTACAAATTTTATTTACAGTTAACTTGTCTCCATACTATTTTTAGCAGTTAGTATTCTTAGTATTTTTTACATGCAAGGTTGGTCATTTCTATTTTTAGAAACTTTTAAAGGCAAGATTAGAAGGGCCCTTTTTTAAAACTGCCTCATAAACCAAAAATCCATAGTTTTTGGTAAGTTTCAATTTAATTTCATTTCTAGATATAAAGATATTTAATTTTAGAAATAGAAACTTGAATAAATATGCTAGAATGTTATTCTTGATGCACATATGGCTTATTCAGACTCTCAAAACATATTGAGATTGAAATTAGTTGGATAATAAATCTATATAAGTATTATAATTTTTGATAACTTCTTTTTGGCATTAACAAGATCTCAAATAGGTTCCCATATCAAAAATGAAATAGTAATTTATATTTTTTCTTTGTGAATAATTAAAATAAATGGATAAAAGTGTTTAAATAAAACTCAAATCATAATTAGAGTTTAAATAAAAATATAAGAACCTAAATAATTACAAATTTTATTTACAGTTAACTTGTCTCCATACTATTTTTAGCAGTTAGTATTCTTAGTATTTTTTACATGCAAGATTGGTCATTTCTACTTTTAGAAACTTTTAAAGGCAAGATTAGAAGGGCCTTTTTTTTAAAATGCCTCATAAACCAAAAATCCATAATTTTTGGTATGTTTCAATTTAATTTCATTTCTAGATATAAAGATATTTAATTTTAGAAATAGAAACTTGAATAAATATGCTAGAATGTTATTCTTGATGCACATATGGCTTATTCAGACTCTCAAAACATATTGAGATTGAAATTATTTGGATAATAAATCTATATAAGTATTATAATTTTTGATAACTTCTTTTTGGCATTAACAAGATCTCAAATAGGTTCCCATATCAAAAATGAAATAGTAATTTATATTTTTTCTTTGTGAATAATTAAAATAAATGGATAAAAGTGTTTAAATAAAACTCAAATCATAATTAGAGTTTAAATAAAAATATAAGAACCTAAATAATTACAAATTTTATTTACAGTTAACTTGTCTCCATACTATTTTTAGCAGTTAGTATTCTTAGTATTTTTTACATGCAAGGTTGGTCATTTCTACTTTTAGAAACTTTTAAAGGCAAGATTAGAAGGGCCTTTTTTTTAAAACGCCTCATAAACCAAAAATCCATAATTTTTGGTATGTTTCAATTTAATTTCATTTCTAGATATAAAGATATTTAATTTTAGAAATAGAAACTTGAATAAATATGCTAGAATGTTATTCTTTATGCACATATGGCTTATTCAGACTCTCAAAACATATTGAGATTGAAATTAGTTGGATAATAAATCTATATAAGTATTATAATTTTTGATAACTTCTTTTTGGCATTAACAAGATCTCAAATAGGTTCCGATATCAAAACTTATATCCTCTATAAGATAGATGTTTGAATCATTCTTTGTTGGTTGAAAATAACTCAATTCCTATGATTTGAAATGAATATAATCCAAAAATTTTATACCTTCCTTGAATAGCATGATTTCTATGTACCCTTCTTCTTTCAAAGGTAATAAAACTAGCTTTACACCACCTTTCAAAAAAATACTATATGTATTATTTGTTTCATTTTGAATTTATTTTATGTCATATTAACATGGCCTTCCCAACAAACACGTTCCATGTTTCCATTGGGATAAAATCCCACAATAATACATATCTATGAATTTTTCTTATAAAAATATGATTAGACACCTTTTATCTATGATAACTTGATTTCATTTACTAAACCATGAAATTTGGTAAGGATAAGGATGATTTTTGACAATTGTACATAAATTTATATACCATTTATTTAGAAATCATATTTTTAAATTAACACCACATATATTTAATTTATACATTACCCCCTTAAGTACAAATTTTCTAGAAAATATTTTTATGAACCTATGAATCCCCATCTTCTTTTCTCTACACCTATTATTTCCTTGGAGTTATCATTATTATTCTCATCATGAAATTTTCTCATATGTAAGTTATCTAAAATTTTGTATTTTGTTCTTGTATATTAAGCTCAATAAAATTCACTCTTGGGCAATCCACTTGCCTCCTTTATTTTTCATGGTAGTCTAGATATTCAAATTATATGTTTCCTTAATTTCCACATCTGTAACAAACATAAGTGATGAGTGGACCATATCATCCTCTACCACCACCATAGCCCACTCTAAAATCATCTTCCTCTTTGTTTATATTTAAATCTTTATCTATTATCATTTTTTGTTTTTTGTACCATAGGATGATTATCCTCTATTGGGATTAAACCAACTTCATCCCCTTACTAGAGATAATTTTCCTCATTTTATCCAATTTAATGTTTTGAAAGCCTATCTATTTGGATTTTATTCAACATCCAAATCTAATTGGTAAAGTTCTTCTATGATATTTATTATATTCATGCTCAATTCATCATGAAAATAAATATTAAACAATATGCATACCTTACTTCCATTTTTTCTTTTATTTTTTTCATGGTTTAAATGTGTAGATATCTTCAAAATCTCATCTATATAGTCTTGTCTACTATGATATTCTTGCCTTAAATATTAAAATATTTAGTAGAGGTTTTTTATATAATAATATACAATAAATTTTATGATCTCTCAGCGTATTTTCCATCTTTATCCAGGTCTCAATAATTTTTTTACCCTTTCTTTATCTCTCTTAGTATAGGTGATTACACTAAAGTATTGTATCACCCTTAAATTTTGTGTGTGAAAACTTTATTTTAATATTTAATACTTCATAATAAAATTCTTTCTATCCTATTTAACTATCCAATCAAATCCTCTACATTTAAACTACCTCTGTACTTTGAAACTTCCATCTTGATTGTTTCATTCATTACACCTAAGGTTATATATATATATTTTTTCTTCAATTAATGGTGATTATTCTTGTTCTTCCTCATATTCCTAAATTTATTCCTCAATTTTTTTCTTCATATTTTTCATCTCTCTCTTCCCTTTTTATTTTATTTATGACAATTTCAATAAGTTGTTCCACTTGCCTTGATAGTTACTATATAGACCTATTCATCTTTGCAATTCCATCCCTTTGTCTTTGAATATTTTACCCCTATTATTAAATAAAACAATTTCATACTGAAATATAATTTCAAAATTATATAAAAATAAAAAAATTATTAACCCCAATATTTGAGCATGCTTTGATAATAGATGATGAAACCAAGAACTAGAAAATTTATAAAGTCCAATAAACACCACCCAAAAGTCCATCAAACAATAATAATTTTTCTCTTCCTAAATAATTAAAATATATAAATAATTTTTCAAAAATAAATAGCAATTCAAAATTATATTTTACATGAAAAATTAGAATATTAAATAAATTTAAAATTTATTTATAATTAGCTAACATATTATTTTTAATAATGTTTAGAAGTAATTTCAGTCCCTATTATTTTTAGTGACTTTTACATGCCATCTCAAAAGAGTATAAAATTTTACAGTTATCATATAAAGATATAAATCATGATATTTGATGAGTTTAAACTTAATTTCCTATCTTATTCTAATTATATTTAATTATCAAAATTTAAAACTTGATACATATTTAGAATGTAATTTAAAACCCTAGGTGGTCTCTTTAGTCTCTCTAAATGTCTTAGAATCAATCCTAATTGGAGTATCTAATAATGGTTGTATTCATATTTTTTATTAAAAATAAATTGGCATAAACAAGAGATCAAATAAATTCCCAACTTAAAATATATCTCCTTTGAAGTATAGATGTTTTCATCATATATTCAAGGACATATGCATTTATTTAGTCAAAATGCAGTTGTTTTATATTATTTATGGATAATAAAAACTTATATGCACATTATTATCTATAATTATATATGTTACTATAAACAATAATATATTTATTAATTATTTAGAATAATATTTTCTTCTTTTAAGTTAATATTCATAAAGATGGATATTTTTTCAAAATATAACCCTTCTAATTATCTATATAATAAGAATTAATGTATGAAGTAAAACTTTATTTTATTGTGTGTTCATTTGTATTAATATTATGATTTTCATGAGAAAAGGTTGCTTTGGTTGTAGGCTCTTTTTACCCACCCACACATCCATAAATTAAAATAGTGATAGTCATCCTACCTTAATCATATTTGTATTTATAAAATTTTGATATTACTTGTTAAAGATCATCAAACATATCATATTAATATAACATCACCCTGCCATGTATTGTAAAAAATATGGGTGTATTGGCTAGTTTTTTATTTAGTGTGTGAAATTGATCTAGGTATTGTGGTGTCTAAACTAAAATTTTATTTTATTTATTTTATTTTCCATTAATAAATCCTCTATTTGATAGTTAATAAATGTATAATTTATTACAAACATATATGGTGTCTTGCATACCCCAACAATGTGCTTAAATTTCATTGTGCTTTTCATGGCAATAGGTTTCCTATAATCACAATTTTCAAAGGGTTTATAATTAGTCTATTTCATAAATTATAAGTCATATAGATAAATATTATAAATGGTGTCACAAATATATAAATTATAAGTCCCAGAAATATGATAATTGGTGTTACAAACATACACTTCTTAAAGCTTCAATGACATTTTTTTTTGGTGTGTGTGTGTACACACACACACACACACACACACACACACACACACACACACACACACACACACACACACACACACATATGTATGTATGTATATATATGTATGTATGTATGTATATGTATATATATATATATATATATATATATATATATATATATATATATATATATATATATATATATATATATATATATGTATGTATGTATGTATGTATATATATGTATGTATATATATATATGTGTGTGTGTGTGTGTGTGTGTGTGTGTGTGTGTGTGTGTGTGTGTGTGTGTGTGTGTGTGTGTGTGTGTGTGTGTGTGTGTGTGTGTGTGTGTGTGTGTGTGTGTTTCTATACAAACACACACACACACACACACATACATACATACATACATACATACATACATACATACATACATACATACATACATACATACATATATATATATATATATATATATATATATATATACACACATATGCATATATGTGTGTGTGTGTGTGTGCGCGTGTTTGTGTGGGTGTGTGTGTGTATATATATATATATATATACATATACATATACATATACATATACACATATATATGTATATACACATATATATGTATATACACATATATATGTATATACACATATATATGTATGTGTGTGTGTGTGGTAGGGTGTGTGTATAAGACTTTTATATGGACAACAAATAATCCATATATTAAAATCATGGTATTGGGGCATACAACTATTTTTTGGATAAAATTATAAATTATAATTAAAATATTATTTAGAAAAATAGATTTATATTATAAATATAACTATCACCTGCAATGACTACTTTGTAATGTCCTCTAGGTGACACATAGTGTTGACCCCTGCCAACTACCAGGCTCTGATTTTGCTTACCATGATTTTGATCTCCTTGCCATTGAAGGAGGGACAAAAAACTTTCTAGCCTAAATCTGGTAACAATGGTAGCTAGTAATCAACCTACATCTCTACAATGGCTTGGGGAAACTCTTCCTTCTAAGGACAAGTATTCGATTATGATTTCATCGCTCATTCAATAGCATAACACTACATAGGTAGTGGGTAGAAATATTACCCTAGGAAACCCATTTTTCAATCCTTCTAGCTTCACCCATTCCAGTTTGGATTTTATGGTGATGGAGGTTAAATTATGTATAGAATTCAAACCCACCTCTTTAAATGATGTCATGTCTCACCTGGTCCTTAGATTAGATTCTAAACCTCTCATCTTAACCTCTAAAAACCTAGTGGCAAAATTTGATCATGAAAAAACCAAGGAGGTTCTCAAATCGAAGGAATATTTTTACACTAGGCATTTAATCTATTTATTTTTGAATTACTAGCCAAAAATTTAGGAGCTCAACAGGTAGATTTCACAACAATGGAAACACCTTCTCTCAAGTAAGCTCAATATTTACACATGTGCTAAAGGCCATTTTATTATTATTTCCCATAATATCGAGGATATGTAAGAGATTAGATATCAAGCCTAGAACTCGAATCATCATCCCTTGATAGTAAAATATTTGTATTCCACTTTCAATCCCCTCCCTAAACCCATGCATATTAAACCAATATGGGTTTGTTTACCCAATCTTCCACTTCAGTTTTGGAAAAAATCCATCTTGAAGGCTATTTCTAGTTCTTTGGGTGATTTTTTGTGTATGCATGAAGATATCGACTAGTTCTGCCTAACTACTTTTGCTAAAAGTTTAGTAAATATTGATACATCCAAGAATCTTCTAAAAAAAATCACACTAAAGGTCAAAAATCATCCCTCGGCTCAAGCCATTGACTATGAAGGTCTACTCTTTCGTTACCATAGTAGTTTTTCCACTAGACACTTGACCAAGAAATACATCCTCCTTAGTAAAACTAAAGACTCTTCTTAGTGGAAATATTTCATCCCTAAAAACCTCTAGGTGCTGACCACAAATGAAGAATGGGCCACTGATAGCGATGATTCTAAATGTTCTTACGAAATTATTGCTTCCCTGCATCAAACAAGGACCCTAAATCCTTGGTTCACTATGAAGACGAATTGTTGTTTGAACTTATCTCTCCAAGGAAGGTTAGGCCAATCCTAGTTTCATCCTCAAAGGAAATCCTAGTACTAGACTCGCCTAGTGCAAATTCTTCTCTAGGAACAACAACAAAAGACAAATCTTAGCCTTGTGCCCCAGCTATGGATGTATCTTTAGGCATTTAGTCTAAAATTAAGGAAGGTTGGTTAATGCTTTAGAATAATAAGAAAGGAAAAAAATCAGAGGTCTAACCTTCGTATATGTCCCTTCATTTAGGGGGACATCATGAAAAAGGGGTTAGGTCCCCTAGATAAGTTTGGTGAAAACTTCCTGGAAGTTCCTAGTATGTTTGAATTTCATGTTATTTTGTTTGCATTTTGGTGAATGTTCATGTTGCATGTGGATACTACCACCTATTTCTCTACAACTGGTAGATGCATCCAATCAGAGCTTTAATGCTTGATTTTCAGTTCCCTCCACTGTACAAGGCTACAAGGTCTTTCGAAACATGTTTTTTAACCTATCAAATAAAAATATTTTAAAAAAAAAAATTAGATTAAAATAAATGTAAAAAAATCATTAAGCATTATATAAATATGTACTTTTTCATTCTAAAAATAACAAAATTATATTTTAACATATTTAAATATATTCTATGTTAAATAATTTCTTATTCATAAATAAAATATTTATAAATAAACATAAATAAAAGATTAATAACAAAAACATCCTAATGTAGTTTGTGTTTATATAAATAAATAAAAATAAGAATTGTAAGATATCCTTATCAGCATGGAACATAACTATAGCCTACAACATACATAGAGATCAATGATGTGGGCATGGATAGATCTACATCTAGGATTGAGGAGTAGTTGAATGATGAAGCAAAAGACAAGCATAGTAGAAACATGGTGGCTAGGGAGATTCAAGGGAGGGATCTACCTCTTGGATCAAGGCAAAGTGGCATTCATGATAGAATAATTTTTTTTAGAAGTCATGACCACCAAACCTACAACAAGTATTATTTTAAAGCTTCTTAACCCTATCAGATCAACTCTAACTATGTTATTTGGAAAAGAAGAGATTTAATAAGTGATCCAGTATGAGGAATGGTTCTCCTCTAGGTTCATTATCTACATATTTTTAAACCTCAAGCCTAAACTTCCTAATCTACAAGAGTTGATCTCTTAATAGTGGCAACCTCTCATGAAAGGTAGGATAGACATTTACCCTATTTCTAAAATATTTTTCATTTTAGTTTTTTACCATCATGAAAGGAGAAGGAAAAAATTCAATACATGAGTTGGATATTTTACCATCATCCCCTTGTGATTAAGCCATGATTCCCAAACTTCAATCATCATACCAAACCCTTAAACATAAGACGCATTTGGATCTAGCTACCTCATTTCTTGTTGCATTTTTTGTCAAACCTCTACTTTTAATCAATAGGAAACTCAATTGGTGGGTTTAAATAATATGAACTTTCCACAACCTTATTTTGTCACAATACCTATGATAGGATCCTAATAAACATTAACACAGCCAATGATCTACTTGAAAACATTGATCTAATAATTCAAGACTGGTCTTGGTCTTGACCCCTTAGTTACTAGTGTCCACCATTTTTTGTCATATTTGCTTAAAGATAGACCATTTAACAGAGATTGAAGTAGTTATGCTATAAAAAAATAACTCACCTAGTGGAAGGATTCACTTCTATGTCATGTTTTTGTGAAAAAAGTTGAATCTAATTATGATGACTCAGACTTAGAAAAGAATGAAACCAAAATAAAAGTGATGCATACAAAGGTAGTTTCAAAAGCTACCCGAAGCTCCCCATCGAGATATTTAATACCACGTTGTAAAGAAAATTGCTCAAATGGTAGCTACAAGGAATCAAGTCAAATTGAAATCAGTATTCATATTTCTCTAGTTTCAAACCTTGATGTTAAGAAGGGTTAGAATTTAGTGTGTAGGAAGAGGAATGGAAGACTATAAAAAGTCTTTGGTTCGAATACTATCTCTCACAATGGGTCAAGAGATTAATTTTACAATGTAGCATTTATGCTTGACATTATTAAGTAGTCAATTAGATGCAAAAAGAATATTGGTTAATTATAGTAAGGAATATTGGCATGTATCATAACTTTGTTATAATATGTCATTAGTTTATAACATTATAGATTTATGAAAATGAAATATTAATTAACTTTACAATTCTTAGATATTTTGTATATATTTATCAAATTTAATGTAAAAGTGTAACTCATCATTTTATTTGCACCTTATATATTGTTTAATCATCTATGTATAGTTTGAGGAATTCATATATAAATTCCATAAAATCGTTAACCTTTTTTTGACCGGATACCATAGGTGCATTCTCTACTCCTAAATGCATACCTGTATATATATGAAAGATCACCTATTAAATGCATATATTATTTTGGTTATAGTTAAGAACCTATCTCTAAAATAATAGAACCCGTGTAACACCACATTTTATATCACCTCTTCTATAAATGATTTATGAAGTATTACGAAGACCAGTTTATTCATTTCTCTACAGTCCATATAAATATTTATTTATCCCTATTTTATTATAAAAAATATTATTTTGAATCGATCCTCTTCTATAATTTTTAGTTAATAATATATAAAAACCTATTTATAAATGAATAGAATCCATATTCCACCGCATTCTATACCACCACCTCTATACTCCACACAAATATTTATTTCACATATCTTCCTATATTATATTAACGTCGACATTTTAACCAGTTCTATCGAAGTAATAATGTTGACTCCAACATCTTTTCTAGCTGCTTCATTAATTTGATTTTTACATCTTTTCTTTAAATGAAAAATTGAAACAATTCGTACGTTTGATCCTAAATGGAATGAAATAGTATCTATATAGAAAGTAATATCCCCATCCTAATCACTTTAAATAACCATGTTACTGAACTGAAACGGTGAGTTTTGCCTTCAAAAGCATCCTTTTTGTCCTCAAGACTCGCATTAATTACAATTCAATGTCTGAATGAATAACTTATCTCCCACGGAATTCTTTTTATAATCAATATGTTTACCAACATTCCTTGTGGGAGACTTTTTTCATGCCCTTCCCTTATGTAGTCATGCTATTTCGATGACATTGGTCATTTTGTGGGCACCAAAAAAATCATTAGTATCGATTAAAATATCAATTACCTTTAAAATGATGTGGGTTTTAAAATATATTATTTATTTTTATACAAGATATTTAAAAGTTCTTAATTTCTATGGTAAAATATAATGAAATGGAATTATCTTCTCTATTAAACAATGTTATCTATTAATTTATAATTTTATTAAAAAACATAAAACAATCAGTTTGTGTTGTGAAAGGAGCTTAGATTGAGTTGAGCAAATTAGGCCTTGGTCCTATGTTATTGCAATTCCAAAAAAAAAAAAAAAAAAAAATAGTGGATGTTATCGAAATGAATTTAGATATTTAGATAGCACTTAAAATGAAATGATAACATAGATTTTTAAAAATAATAATAATAATAATATAATTTTATAAAAAAAATTAAGAGGTTAGAAAAATGGAAGAGAATTGAAAGATATTTATATTTTTTTTAACGCATATTTTACTAATAAATAGAAATAGTATTTAAAAAATTATAGGAAAAAATATTGAAAGAATCATAGTTATTAATGCATGTCACATTGAAATAAAGAGAAACTCGATAAAATAAATTAACATCAAAGTAATGCAAAAGTTAAGGATGTCTTAAGCTTATAAGCCAACAAAATGTTAGACAACACCTATGCTCATTAATCTTTGGGAATATCTTTCAGTAAAAGTCCATAATTGAATCTAATATTTGGATATTTTGAGACAAATCAAATAACATTGGTCATTTCAAATGCTCACTTCTCATATAAAATTAGCCAAATGCGAATCTAAACTCAATTTTGGTTAAAGAGGAGATTTTTCTAGAAATAAAAATATAGAAATATAGAGAATGTTGAATTAAGGAAGGAGATTGTAACACATAATTATTTCATCAATATACCTTGGATAAAATTAATTATAATAAGATATCATAACTCAAAACCAAAAATGAACCTGATATTGAAGATTTGTAAGTGATTAAAAAAGAGTGAGTTTGTTTCTTTCAAAATTTATGTAAGGACTCTTACACAAATTTTTTTATAAAACAAAAAGAATTATTGAATAATATTACAATAATAATCAATGATAATCATGATGTTCATATAATGAACCATTTTATAAATTAAGAAAATACAAACTGTGTTATGGAGCATGGATAAACACAAATCCTCAGACTGTGATGGGTTCCTTTTGAGAGTTTACAAACATTATTATGATTTTTTTTAAAGAAGATACTCTCAAAGTTATGAATAAGTCCACATCATTGAAAAAATTATGAATGATTTTAATTTCACTGTTCTTACTCTAATCCGTAAAAAAGCTAATGTGGATTCCTTAGAAACTGTTAGATCAATAACCCATTTCAACATCAATAAAAAACTTATTTAAAAATTAGTGGCTACTAATTTTCAAATTCTCCTTCCTCTTTTCCTGTTAGAACAACAAAGTGGTCTTGTTAATATAGAAAAATATTGGATGGGGTTAATTTATTGCACGAGGTATTTCAATGAGCAAAGTTTAAGAAGGAAAAAATCTGATCATAAAACTTGATACGATCAATGTTTATGATAAGGTGACTCAGAAATTTATTTTCATAATCCTTAATATTTCTAGTTTTCAATGTCTTGGTATGATTAGATCAAATCTTGCATCTCTAATCCATTGTTTTAATTTATTACTAATGGAGTCTTAGATGATTTTGAAAATTTAAATTGTTCTCTAAAATGGAGATCCTATTCATCATCATGGTATAAGCTCTGAGAGGATCATTGTAAAATTTTAATCACTAAATCTTATTAATGGATACAAATTATTGATAATGTTGATTTATCACATGGTTAATTTGTAGATGATACAATTATAAGAAACTCAACTAACATTAAATAAACTATAATTTTGAAGGAAAAACACATATTAGTATAAGATTAGGAAGTTAATCTTTTAAAATATAACATTTTATTCCTCCATACTTTAATATATATAAATAATAAGATTAAACAAACTCTATGTTTTTATTTAAGTTCTTTTCCAAGTAAATAGTTGGGGATCCCACTATTTTATGGTCTGTCAAATTAAAAAAATTGGGATAATATGACCAAAACCTTCAACAATAAATTTTCTTCTTGGAAAGTAAAATGTCTTTCTTGGGCAGAAAAAAGTTAAACAATTCAAATTTTATTCAAGCAATACTAGTCTATAGGATGAAAATCTCAGAATCTTCTACTACTATTAATTCTATCCTAACTAACATATTAAAACATTTCTATAGATTAGCCGTTATATGTCTATTAAAATTACTTAAATGAGATGTGAAGAGATCTACTTAAATAAAAAGGTATAGTTGGAATAATAAATTTATTAAAGATGATTGAATCATTTGGAGAACAACCTCCATGGATAACCTATAATAACAAAGAAAACACTCATAGCATCTTACTTGAAAGTAATTATCTTTATAATGCTGATGATCTTACCTAAATTTTTATAACCAAGCTTTGTATGAATGGGTCTCATAAATGTAATTTCTTGGGGAAATGTATAGACTTCATCTCTAAGTCCCTCTATTTAGATATTAAAAATAGAAGATCTATTAACTTATGGAAAGATAGTTGGTCTACTATGCGTCTTCTCTAGAATCATACTTCCTTATGTATTTTAGAAGAGTAGGTTCCAAACCTATAGGGACCCTTAGTTTGTAATTACTAAGTTGGAACAAAAAATATTTAAATCCCTTAGAGAAGATAGAAAAATAAAAGTGTTTTTGACACCACCCATTTGTTTGACCTTATTATTTATTTCAATGTTTTCCTAACATTTCACTAAGTGAGTAGCTCATAGGATATTCATTCCTCGAAATGGAATGGAAATCCCTCTAACATTTCTTTCATTGAAACAAGGCTATAATAAATTAATATTTTATATTAATTTTATATTACGTGATATATAAAAAGTGTGGATCCCTTAAGGAATTCATAAATCTAATGTAAATATATGGTTTATAAATAAAATAAATCCCTGTTTTGAGATACAATTCAAAGTATTTATTTTTAAGAATCATCTTTGTGCGTCTTTTGGACGATTAATTTTGAATCCTAGAACCAACTCCTCCATTTCAAAATTTGTAAAGATAATTTCATTATAGTTATTTGATAAAATAAACATAGATTAGATAGAAGAAGCATCTATTCATGAACTTTTGATTATCCAAAGGGAGGACTATTTGGTTTATTACACTGTCTCTAATAATTTGGATCTTATCAAAAGAAATAAACCATAAATTATTCAAGAACATGCCCCTCTCTAAGGAATTTATTACTCTTAAAATTGAGGCACTCCTTCAAGAAGTTTTTATTGAAAATGATTGACTTATAAAAGATAAAATTAGAGGAGAGAATCATGATATTTTATTAAGATAGAATCTATTGAAAAAACAACCTCAACCTCATCCTTTTAAATAAAATAGGTTAATTGCCTATTAAAATCATCCCCATCGCATATGCTTGAGTGGTAATGATGGAAAGCTATATTTATATGGGGAATATAATGGTAAATCATGTCTTCATGAAGGTGGGGGAATATTCAAAAATGATATAGTACAAGTGTTATCCTTTTATGCCTTTAGAATTCTATGGTTTAAAAATAATTCAATTGAAGTTATTTATTTTCTTAGAGGTTTCAAATCATCTATGGAATCTAATTTCAATAAATTACTTGTGAAAAGTGATTATATCTTGGTAATCAATGATTTTAAATAAAGAATAGCTTATTAGTGTTCTGATTAAGATAAATCCACCTTTAGAAGATAGTATGGAATCTATTTGTAGACATAGGAGGAGTTTCAGGTCTATAATAGACATGACAGAAGAAGCTAAAAAAATGAAATTCACTAGTAAGACAAAAGCTACAAACATGTCCTTGAAATAAAAGGGAAAATCTCCCTAAAATGATTTACTAAATGAAAATGGAACCCATCTAGGATCTATGCTATAGTGGGAATGCACGACCATGAAAGCATCTAAATAAGCACACATAAAAGATAAAGATAATTTTTAGGGTCCCTGTAGGAACCAATCCTACTATAAGGAACCAAACAAAGATTCAACTAAATAATATCCAATAAGTGAGAAAGATATATTCAAGACCCTATTCCATCAAGTATAAAAACTAAGCGTAACATAGTCAAATAATTTCACTAGTATAACCATATCGATAACAAGAAAAGTCAACACAAGCAAGACAATAACCAATGCAAGGCTAAAAGGTTACAGTAGCCACAAAATTGATTAGCTCCCAAGTAGAACTAGTACTAGATGCATCATTACCAACATAGGAGTTTTTTCTTCCCCAAAATCCTAAGTAATCTATAAACATGCATTAGAGTTCTCTTTATCATCTATTAGTGTAGTTTTTAACTATGACATTATTATGATAGATGTTAGTTATTAGTTAAATGTTATGTTTGTAAGAGTTAATGTTAGGTAGTGATTATGTAGTTATTATATAACTAGTTTTATGATGTATATATTCACTTGATGTATAAATGAAGAAAAATTAAAGCTTTTGAGCTCTTCATCTATTATCATTTCAATGAAATAACTATAAATATGAAGGAGACTATGGTTTCTAATAAAGGTGGAAAGTTAGCTCTTCATCTCTATTGATTATGGTAGACTATGTATTTTTGAATACAAAGATCCAATTGTTGTACCACCAACATTAAGGATAGGGTCGATCTCATTGCCAATATTTATAATCTATACAAGTAGATCTAGATATCTAGGACCTCTGATGCATTTGATGTGTGTTGGCTACTACAATAGTTCACATAGTGGATATGAAATGTAGTGAAGCAAAATGTAGAGATCATACATAAAGGTGATAGATAAATGTTTTCTATTATATCTATGAGTAAGATGAAGAAGGTCCCTTGGGTAATTTGGAGAGATACATGATGAAAAATGACTGATAGATAGTGTATACTACATGTATTTTGGGCCTGCTTAAGGTTTTATGTAATGGCTCTTATTATTTCCCCTTTAAAGAAGGAATAAAATCCCATGGTTATTGCTCCCTAGAAGGTGACTCCTATTTCAAAGTAAATTATGGTGTTTTTCAATCTAATTGGTTGATTCACATTGGAAAAGAAAGGTAATTGATTTTCTAGAGATAAAGATAGAATTTAGTTTATTTGAATGAGTTATTCTAACTACACTAGTATTTATTTTACTCAACAAGATGCCCTCTAGAAAATTTGAAATCTTCATCTCATTAAATTAGTTCACCACAGCCTACTAAAATGTTTTTTGTTTCATGTGATGTGCCAGGAATGGAAAATGTGTAAAGAGATTGACAAAGGATATGATGAAAATGATGAATGTGAAGAAAAAATATCCCATAAGCATCCACATTTAACTACACAAGTACACCAAACTCACTTGAGTGATACTTTTCATCCTTATAAAAGGTACACTTGTTTATATATATAATAATTTTAAATTAATTAAACACTCTTCTTGTTAGCTTTTTGAAGGAGGATTAAAAAATATTATCCACTATTTATGAATCAAAAAACCAAACTAAGATCCTCCATATCTAATAAAAAATTCATACTCTTAGTATCAAATATCGTGAGAAAGTTGAGGAGTTCTTACACAGTGGATGAACAATGAGCATAACTAGTTATGCTTCAAGAAATTATAGAGGATATGTTATTTGTCTTGATCACATTGAGTTCTCTTCCCTCTCAATTCTACACATTCATCATGACACTGAACATTACAATGTTATTAGTGTCTTTAATATAACTGGTGAAATTGCATCAACAAGAAGAAGCCATCCAGTCCATCCAAGATGAGTTTGAGGATAAAGCCTTAATTTTTAAGTAATGATGTTGATAGTTCCTAAAAGTACCACTAAAGTAGTCACAAAAACATAAGAAATCTGAGAAAGTGAAATGATAGGGTCATATTTATCCCACCAATATATACATGACATTGATCGTTGATAGTATAATGGCTTGACATAAGGCACATCTAATTGAGAGGGCAAATTTAGTTGAGATTATTCAAATAAATAAAAAAGATGTCCTCAATGATGGATGTAACAAGGACATATAGTGACACAATAACAACTAGAATTAGATGATGTATCTAGAAAACAAATAACAATAAAACTAGATTGTAGTGCATATAAGAACATAATTCTTATCTCCCAATCCTCATCACCAATGGGAAATGTTTGGTTAATTGACTCAGGGTCTAATAATCATATGATAGGATGTAAGGATCTATTTGATTCAATGATGAATCAACCCATTGGAAATTGGATTCAAATAATAGATTATAAGGAGTATGTTGTAGAAAGAAAAGTAATTATCAACATTACTCCCAGGATAAGAATCCATACTCTCACAAAGGTATTGTATGTCCCCATATTGATAAAAAATCTCTTATCTAAAGTTAAATTTTGAATCATCTTGTTAAGTTGGAGTTATTGATGAGGAATGGTACCAAATCCTATCTCCTCTCATGTGAAGTTAAATATGGAGATATTTTTCAATGATCATTTATTTTCCCTAGATGTAGTTTCTCTCTCCACCTCTATGATATAATCCAATAATCTCTAGAATTATAGATATAGGAACTATTGTTAGATCCTTATAGTAGCTTAGCTGTAAGGCCATGGTATGTTTTCTTCATCTTATCTCTCATTCCTTACTTATATGCTCTAAATTATTTATATTAAAATAACACAGGTTCCATTTGAGCTGAGTTCCACTCATGCCTAAGGTAAGCTCAATGTGATGCATACTGATCTATGTAGACACCTTCCTACTTTTTAAGGATTTTAGTACTTATAATTATTCATTTATGATTTATCTCTAAATACATGGGTGTTATTTCTTAATAATAAGAGTGAATACTTTATTGTTTTTAAGGTCTTCTGCCATCTTGTTGTGACCTAGTCATGGAAGCCTCTTCATGTCTTCTACTCAGATTGAGGGGAGGAATTCACATCAAAGGATTTATTAACATTCTTGAAGAAACACAACATCAAACAACACCTAAATGATCTATATATGATGTAACATAATGTAATTATAGATTGATGTAATAATTTAGTCATATAGATGGCTTGTTACATGCTTTTCACTACAGAATTAGAGGTGACATTCTAAATGAAAGAAATTTAGATAACCATATATATTGTTAATAGGTCACCTATGAATATATCACATGATAATAAATTAGAATAGGTATGAAGTGGTCATAATCTTTTGATCTCCCATCTAAGATTATGTTTTTAACATATTATATGCATATCCCAAATAAAAAGAGGAAGAAGATCAAACTCAAGGCACTCTAGTGCCTTCTATTAGTGTATAATACTAAATTTAAAGTATATTGTCTCATAGATATTGAGACACAAAATATTTATGAAATTTAGATGATGAGTCATCATTTGAATCAATTCCATAGTAGGACATAAAACATAACACCTCTCATAGATTGTTCCCATAGTTAGATGATGACCATGAAGAGTCTTGTCGCAAAGAAGGTGAGATGTAAGGAGATTTTTTTTTTGATCTTAGAAATATAGAAGAGAATTGTTTATAAAATTATTGATAACATCAACATCCAAAATGGGTAGAAATCACCACCAGGGACTCACACCCAAAATCTATTCTAGATACTTCATCAGGGGTTCAAATAGGAAGAATGATGAGAAATGATGCTAATCTCAAACTAATGAGTTCAATAGTTGATAGCACTGAACAAGAGATAGTTTTAGAGGATTTATGTCAACCTCAATAGAAAAAGGCCATAGATGCCAAATATGAGTCCCTCAACCAAAATGAGACATGTGAACTTGTCAATCTGCCTATAAGAATGAAATTTATGGGGTGCAAATGGATTCTCGAGATAAAATACAAGGTACATACATCAATCAACATATACAAAGGACTACTTGTTACAAAGGGGTATGGTTAGGAGGAAGGAATTAATTATGAGGAGACCTTTTCCATCAAATTTATTTGTGTACTCACAACATACAAGGGATGAAGGGTTCATTATATAGACTTCAAACATACATTCTTAAATGCTCATCTCAAAGAAGAATTGTACACGACCCAACCAAAAGGCTTAATTAATGAACAACATATATAAAGGGTATGTCATATATGTAAGTCACTCTATGGACCTAATGAAGCACAAAGTGCATGGTACATTAAGATAGATTATCATCTATTATAACATGGATTCATTCATAGCCCCTCATATTTAAATTTGTATATCAAAAATGTAGGCACAAAGATTAGGATCCATATTTTGTATGTGGATGGTCTTGTGATCACAAGAAAATTAGATGACCTTATTGAAGAAGTAAAAAATGAATTTAATAAATCCTTCGATATGATATACTTAGACAACTTCATTATTTTCTCTTTTTAGATATATGGAAAAAGAAGAATCACGTCTTTCTCTCATAGATTAAATATGCCAAGATGATACTTTAGAAATATTTGACTAAAGAGTGTAAAACTTAATCAAATCCAATGGAAAAGGGTTTGAACCTATGCAAATTTTAGGATCCAAAATCAAGTAGATGAAACCTAATATAGGCAACTTAATGGGAGTCTCATTTAATTAAAATACCAAACCAGATATATGCATTATTGTTAGCTATATTTTGAGATCCATGTAGGAACCAAGGAAGTGTCATTGAATTGTAGCAAATCATGTTTTAAGATATGTTTGAGGTATAATAAATTATGGTTTCGAATGTAATAATAACTAATGTTTATTTTGAAAAGGTTATACAGTCTCAGACTATTCTAAATCTATTAATGATAGGAAATCAATATTAGGATATATCTTTCATCTTAGATATAGACTGATTTTATGAATTAGTTAGAAGTAATATGTGGTTCCTCTTTTATACATAGAGGTAGAATACCATGCCACATTAATATCTCTATTCAATGTAATTTGGTTACAATGTATTATTTCTAACATAGACATTAATAAATATTAGCCACCAATCATTTTTTGTGATAATCAGGCTGTTTTAAGGTTTTCCCAAAATCTAGTGTTTCATGAAAGAACCAAATACATTAAGGTCAAGTTCCATTACATTATATAAAAAGTATTGAACCACCACATTCAGCTCCATTACTACCCAACAAATTCATAGATAGAAGATATACTAATAAATTCGCTTAGCAAGGTGAAATTTGATCCATTTTATGGATGCATTTGTAAAAATAATGTTATAAAGGGGGGGATGTTATTATTTTTTTAATTATTAAATTGTTAAGTTAGTTATTAGTTAATCAGTATAATTATAAGAGTTATGTTTTAGTAGTGATTAGGTAATTATAAATTTTATAAGTAGTTTTTTGATGTATATATTCACTTGATTTATCAATGAATAAATATCAAAGCCTTTCAGCTCTTCATCATCTTCCCATGATTCTCATAATAAGTCTTCTCAAATGGGTAGACAGACTCAATAGACAACTTAAAATAGGCTTTTGTCTCAACCCTAAATAAATGAGATAATCATGATTGAGACAAATATGAAATATGAAATTTCAAGATTAACATTCACTCTCATCTTACACTCGAAGCCATAGGAACAAATCCTAGATAGAATAAATGAGGAACAAATATCCTAGGTCTAAAGGGAGGTCTAGGTTTCCAAAATAATAATCGAAAGAAGGATTCAACCAACAATCCATGAGTTGATCTTTGAAGAGGATACCATAGATATTCAAGAAGGCACCCTAGAGAAGGTTTCTATAGGGAGTCTATAAATCAAACTAGATAAGGAATAAATTTGCAAATCATTGAATTTTTTGAAGTATTAATCAAGTGGGAATACATAGAAATTTCCAGTATGATAATAAACTTTATTTTCCCAAACCATGGTATACTTCTCAACCTCCATATTTCTTTCTGCATGATCCATAAAAAAATGGGATCCTTAATAAACCACATTATCCCTACTAGAGGCCTATAAAACATAACACAACCAATCAGTAATGTAAAATAAGAGTGACATATATAAATTACATATAAGCTACTCCTTGAGCATAAAGTATGACTAAAGCCATGAAAATAACTTCCCAAGGGAAAATTATAATCAAACTGTGATTTGAATTATAGAAGATCCCTATCTTTTGAAATAGAGTTCATCTCCTAAGTGGGAAACAAATCAAAGAGAAATAGACATCCCTCAAACCAAGCATATAATAAATTAAAATCTTATACCCCTTACTAATGCATCTTATATATTGGGATAACATGAGCTTTGATTCCATACTAATCTCACAAAGTTAAGCTCCTTAATTGAAAACCAACACGAACTCTTTTTTATTCTTTTAAATAATGAGAAAGTAAAATATTCACTCAAAACCATATCAAAAGGGTGAGCACACTAACAAGAGAAATAGGCCTTCTTTCAAAATATGTCCTTCTAAAATTGATTTAGATGCACCATTAGAATGAGAACCTAAGATTAGTTTTTCAAATTGCACTCCACAAGAAGTGAAGAGGCCATTTCTAACTTGAATTTTGAATCCACCATAGACTTAAAGGCTACTAAAAGAATTACTATAGCCTCCATTAACTACTAGAACATTTCCTTCCCCCATCCACATGAGCACATTCAACTAGAAGGCATGTGATAGCCCTAATAGGGAACTATGATCTAAGATGAAAGAGTCATACTAGAGAAGATTAAACATCAGACAAAACCATCTTTTATACTTCCTAACCATGCCAAATACCATTATAGAGGCCACCTATAGTAGATCTTGTTCATTCTCAATCTACTGAAAAAAAATCCAAGCACCAAACAAAGCCAAGCTTTTGGATTAGATCAGTCTATCCAAAGACTCTATAGACTACATGTAACACTATATATAGAGGAAATATTTTGGAGCTGAACACCATCTATAGACTTTACATAACACAAAACATCATCCATACCAAGATCTGGATCATCTTCATCATTATCATTATGATATTATTAGAAATTTGAATTCAAGTTTTTACCTCTGCTCATTTTCCTATTTATCACAATGAATTTTTACTCTTCTATGAATATCTTAGTAGTGTTAACTGAATTCTATCATTCAAGATATCCACCATGTTAGTTTTTTTTAGAGATATTTATTTATCCCACAATTATCATGAGACTAAAACTCTAGCATATTTTTAGCTAAATTTTATGCTCTTCAAATTTGTAATAATGTATATTGAAAATTATTAGGTCCACCTCAATGGAAAATATGTAAGGAAGTAATTGGAAAAAACTTGACTAGCTTACAACTTCCCATTTGATCAAAAATTGGTCATAGGAATTGGTGTTTTATAAAGACCAAGACCTATCCTAAAACATAGTTTTTTATAATTAATATTAGTGTATGAATATAAATTAGGATTACATTATCCTACTAGATATCCTTTTCCTACCAAAATAGTATCTAACTATATAGGTTAGGCATCTATTATTCTTTACCAAATAAGGAAACATTCTAATTATATAGGTTAGGTATCTATTGTCTTATGCAAAATAGGCAAAAATCTAACCATACAAGTTGGGTATCTTACACATGAATAGGTTATGTTTTGGTGAGAGACTTAACTTATCAGGATCAATTGGATTCTGATTTTCTCACTATTCATCGCTCATCTCTAATGGATGAGCACTGAGGTCACCATGATAGGAGTATAAAACATATAAAAAATAGTCAATTCTACATCAAAATTTGGATTAAAGCCTCAATAACTATGATGATCCAATATGTATCCTTTCAATTATATCACATAATTATTATATTTGCTTTGTTTATCTAAACTATGATCTTATTATAATGGTCTTGCCTTTTCACTTAACTTTAATCTTGTTTATTGCACAACCCCAACCCCATCCTATTCACCTATGTATTGGAAGCATCTTTCACTTCCCAAACCACCTACATACCTAATTCTAACAAAGATCAAGGTTTATTATGAATTTAGTTCTATTTTCTATTTTATGTTTCATGTAAACTATAGATGTGGGTATCCATCCCGTTCAAGAGCCTAGTTTCTTAGACAATTATTTTGTGTTTTCTACCCAAATGGGAGCGTAAAAAGTATCAGCTTAAGTAACTAGATATTGGTTTAATAAACCTAACCCCAAATGCTACCATGAAATTGAAATTAACATTTATAAACTACATTCCCTTTAAAATTTTGTTTACTTCAACAATGTTTTTGATCCTAGCTTTAGACAACATAATTCATGTAATTTTTGTTGCCAAAGTTTTGTTTTCTAAAATCTATATGGTTGGTTGTTTTTTTATAATAATTGGTTTAGCATTCTCAATATTAGTTTTCATTATTCCATTTCGATGCTACCATGTTTTGAGTAAGAAATGTACTTTCTCTATTTCTACTTCAAATCAAAATCATTTAAGGTCATTCAAGTTATTTTATTATCTTAATTACTGTTGTTGACGAAGAGGGATTATCGTACCCCTTCGTTTTAATTACATGACATGCTCCTTATTTCTCCCTTATAATTTATAGAAATGATGTCCAAATATCATTGATGTAATTGTGTTAGGCTATGGATGTAGTAGCTTAAGCGTGATGGCATTACCCATAAACGTGAGGCATAGGCACCAAGTATATGTATGCTATGTAGTTTTATTTAACTTTAATTTTTAGGTCTAAGTTGAGATTTAAAAATTAAATAATACTTGAAGTAAATTATAGCATTATTTTTAAAAACTAAATTCTTGAGTAGGAGGGTATAAAATAGATCTATAACATGATCTTCAAGTTTAGTCTTTATGTGAATTTTCAACAATGATATTTTGGACAATTACATCTTTAGTATATTTAGGTGATCATTTTTCTAAAAAATAACTTATACACATGGAGTTTAAGATTGCTAAATTGATCTTGAATTTAATGTTAAATAAATCTTTTATGAAAAATATATTATTATACTAGTTTCAATGATAATTAATGAGAAATTTAATTTCTAATATATAAGAAAGAAAAATAGAATTTTTATTATAAAAAACTATATGTAAGGATTATAATTTTCATAATTGATATGTACCAAATGCAACTAGTCAGACTTTGAATTATATCCTATGTTTTACACATCCCCAACATATGAAATAATTTTTTAATTCTATGTTTAACATAATAATGTGTGTGTGTGTATTTGTACTTCATGTCGATTAACATAATAATCCCATAAGTTTTGTCAAAGGTTTTCGATAAACTAAACAAAGTTTTTCCATCCAAATATTTTCACTACGTCTTTGTATAAATATGCATGTAACTCATAGTTCTATCTGCCAATAGATTTTATTTTGCTTGAATTCTACTTTGTGTAACTAAGCTCAAGATTTTAATACCAAACCTTGGAGTCTAATTTTTTTTTTCTCTCTTAGATGAATAAAATTTCTCTGAAACTAAATACAATAGTCTATATGAATAACTCATACAATTCACAAGTTAAGGTAGGTTGTTTGGATTAATAGGTTAGTAATTCATCTATAGGAAATATATTTTATAACTTATTTATATTTAATTAAATAACTAAAACTATTAAAACTTTTATTTACCAGATTATTTTCCTCTCTTCAGCTGAAACATTAGTCTATATGTATTTTGCTTCAGCTTGTTCCCTTTACTACTACTCGCTCCCTTTTACTAATTCTCATTATTTTTTTATTAAAGCATTACTTATTCCCTTCTTGCCTTGATTTTTATTTCCTTACCTTTAGCGATGATCTCTTTCTCTCTTCCCTTTAGCATCGATATCTTCCTTTTCTCCCCTTAGCATTGATCTCGTTCTTTTTATCCCATATTCTGAAGCACTATTCGACACTTTTTGCTAAGTGTCCATCCTCCTTTATAGTTTCCTTTACTTTGAAATTGATCCCTACTTCATGATCTAATTGGTTATTATCTCCCTCTTATGTGGTAGTCCCTTTTACTTTGAATGTGTTAAAGTGGGCATAGAACATAGGGAAGTGGAGCATTTTAGTTCAAACTGGGACAATAGTTATTTTAGAAATGAAAGTTTATAATTGAATTCTAGTGCTTGTTCATTTCAATAATTTTGGTAGAAGCTTCATCAATGGGACTCACCCTTGCTAAAAGATTTTCATGATAAAAGAAGATTTAATATTATATATTTTTTCTTTTAGGTTTCAAATATTGGTTTATTAGGTTTAAACTAAAAGTAATTAATTAAATAAAAAATATACAATTAATTAATAATTTAAAAATTATTTATGAAAATATAAATAACTAATAAGTTAATAAATTTATACGAAAGATATGATTTATTTTTAAATTCTAGAGTTCAAATAAAAAGAAAAGTTATTTGTTTTTAAAATAAAATATCCTTTGAAGTATTTGTTTGATATTATTGAATATATAATATTATCCTCTATATATAATTTTTTAAATGAGAATGATGGTAAAGACTAAAAATTCATCACATTAAATTTTTTCCTTGATTATGATTGTGAATTATAATAGCATTTCATATATTTATATGTAAGGAAAAAAATAACTTTAATATTCTAACAATTTAATTTCCTAACTTTGGAATTTTTAAACAGAAATTAAATCATACCTTCATTTTACAATTTCCCATTGATGACCTGATAGACTTTTGAAATCAACCTAAAATTTTATATATCTTAATAATCAACTTATTCTAAATAAATGAAGTCCAAATCAACTTAAAGTACAAGCACAATTCCATAGTGAGGGAAGAGAGGTCATGAAATTCTCGCACCCTTATGTTATGTATTGTCCCAATGTTCTACAAAAGTTTAATTAAGTTCATAAATTTTAATAGATAAATAGAAACATGTTATTCATTTCTTTGATGTCCTCTCAAGTTGTAATTCCTTTGCCATATTAATCCCACTATTCCTTGCACTGATCATCCTCTTTATTTCATAATTGGTACCAACACCTTTCCATCACTTTATATGGATTTATTGTTATTCTTCTATATTCTTAGACCTATAAAGCATTCTAGTTTAAAATGTGTTTATTATCAAACATATATTTATTAAGAAGTCACACATGGAAGACATCATGAATGTGACTTAGCTACGAGGGTAAGGCCAATTGATAGGCTACTAGATTGATTCTCTCTAAGACTTATGACTTTTTACCTATAAAGTGAGGAACTAAATTTGAATATTTACCAAATTTTATGGAATTTGTGTATGGTTTGACCCTTAAAAACACTTTTTCATGAAACATGGATTCTCTCTAAACTCTCTTCCTGTTTGCATAGATCTTTTGTCTATTTGATGCTTCCATAAACTTTTGCCTTATGTCATTCACCTATTCCTCTATGTCTTTCAACATTTCCAAATCAATTACCATTCTATCCTCAAGGTTATCCTAACAAAGTGGCATTTGAAAGCTTCTCCCGTATTGAGATTTAAATGTAGCTGTACCTAAAGATGTTTGAAATGAGTTATTATTAGAGAAATCTACCAATGGAAGATATGCTTCCCATTTGGTTTGTTGATCGATACAATACATCATTTGGATGTCTTCTACAACTTGATTTGTCCTTTCTATTTTCCCATCTGTCTTAGGATGAAATGCAGAGCTATGTTTAATTGTGTACCTAAAGTTGATTGTAGGGTCATCTAAAACCCTGAAGTAAACCTAGAATCTCTATCTAATATGATATTTTTTGGAACTCCATGTAATCTAATAACTTCCTTCATAATTTTTTTGGATAATTTTGGTGTATCATTATTTAAATTCTTGGGTATGAGATGCACTACCTTAGTAAGCTTGTCGATTACCACCATAATAACATCATCCCTTTAGGGTGTCATAGGTAATCTTTGTATGAAATATATACTGACAACTTGTCATTTATATTGTGGAATGTCATGCAGATATAAAATTCCTACAAGATGATGGTGTTCTAATTTAACCCTCTGACATTCTATGTATCATATTACATACAATACTATATCTCTTTCCATCCCTTACCAAAAGTATAGTTTATTAATATCAACATATAGTTTGTTTACCCCTAGATGACTTGAGTAGGGTGCATCATGAGGTCCAATGAAAATTATCTTCCTTAAGTCTTATACATCAAGAATATATATCTTAGTCTTATATAAAAGCAAACCCTCATCATCCAAGGTATATCCTTCAGTTCTTGGGTCTTTTAGATTTTCTTCTAATTTTATTCTCACTTGATTATACCAAGGATCTTTCTTTTTTCCTTTTAGTATTTACCCTTCTAGATTAAATCTAAGCATTGTTATATTCATCAAGTGTCTTATCCTATTCAAAGCACTGGAAAATTTGTTCTCTTTTCCCTTGAAATACTAAATTTTAAAATCATACTCACTTAAGAACTCCACCCACCTTTTTTTCTGACATCTAGATTGAGTCAAGTAAATATGTAATTTTGACATTGATGGCCAATTTTTAGTTCAAAAGTTTTCCCAATAAAGAAATGTCTCCACTTTTTTAAGGCATGAATAATTGCCTCCAATTCTAAATCATGAGGGGCATAATTTACTTCATGGGTTTTCAATTTTTGGGACTCATACACTATTACACCATCATTTTGAATGAGTATTCCTTGTAATACTTGATGGATGCATCTTATAAAACCATGAAATGTCCATTCATATCGAGTACTTTCCTGATGGGTATCATCATCAAATTTTCCTTCATAATCTAGAAATCTTTATCACACTACTATGTCCATATAAACTTGTTACCTTTCCTTTACAACGTCATAATCAGAGTGGTGATCCTAGAAAAACCTTCAACAAATCTCATATAATATCTTGGATTTTCTTCTATATAATATAATCAGAGTGGTGGTCTTTTGGATTTTCTTCTAATTTTATTCTCACTTGATTATACCAAGGATCTTCCTTTTTTTCCTTTTAGTATTTACCCTTCTAGATTAAGTCTAAGCATTGTTATATTCATCAGGTGTCTTCTCCTATTCAAAGCATTGGAAAATTTGTTCTCTTTTCCCTTGAAATACTAAATTTCAAAATCATACTCACTTAAGAACTCCAACCACCTTTTTTTTTCTGACATCTAGATTGAGTCAAGTAAATATGTAATTTTGACATTGATGGTCAATTTTTAGTTCAAAAGTTTTCCCAATAAATAAATGTCTCCACTTTTTTAAGGCATGAACAATTGCCTCCAATTCTAAATCATGAGGGGCATAATTTACTTCATGGGTTTTCAATTTTTGGGACTCATACACTATTACACCATCATTTTGAATGAGTATTCCTTGTAATATTTTGATGGATGCATCTTATATAACCATGAAATGTCCATTCATATCGAGTACTTTCCTGGTGGGTAACAGCATCAAATTTTCCTTCAAAATCTAGAAATCTTTATCACACTACTATGTCCATATAAACTTGTTACCTTTCCTTTACAACGTCATAATCAGAATGGTGATCCTAGAAAAACCTTTAACAAATCTCATATAATATCTTGTTAACCCCATAAAAATCCTTACTTTTGATACATTCTTGGGGATTGGCCATCCCATTATTGCCTTTATCTTGTCTAAATCTATTACATTTCCTTATTTAGATATGATGTGGCCCAGATAGTGGATTTCCTTCTTGAATAATGCACATTTAAACAAATTACCATATAGTTTATGCTCTCTCAACATATGAAGAACCAATTGAAGATATGGTAAGTGCTCTTCCTCATTCTTAGAGTAAATTAGAATGTTGTCTTTGAACACCTAGGTAAACTTAGCTAGGTAATTATGAAACAACTTATTCATTAAGTTCATAAATGTTGAAGGAGCATTTGTCACTCCAAAGGGTACAATAATAAACTCATAGTGTCCATATTTGGTCTTAAAAAGCATTTTTAGAATATCTTCCTCCTTTTTTCTTCGTTGATGATATCCTGATTGAAGGTCTATCTTCGATAAAATTATTGATATTTTTATTTCCTAAAAAAGGTCTTCTATTCAAGGAAGGGGATATCTATTTTTAATTGTGAGCTTATTTATATTTCTATAATAAATACATAATCATAGATTTTAATCTTTTTAAAAAAAAATAAGAGTAGTGCTCCCCAAGGAAACACACTTAGTCTAAGCAATACTATACTCAAGAGTTATTCTAACTATATTTTAATTTACATTAACTCAGTTGTGTTAAATTTTTATGGTACCCTAAAAATTGGCTAGGCCCTAGTTTCGTTATCAATTGAGAAATCAAATTTTCTCTTAGGAGGCATTCCAAGTAATTATTCAGGAAACATATCCTCAAGTTTCATTAGGAATGGATACACTTATAGAGTTGGTTCACCTGTGATTTCATCCTTGTCATCTATTATTACCATGAAAATTAGAGCTCCCTTCCTTTGGTGCTTCTTCAACTACATAGTTGATATGGTTTCTACTTTTGTGGGTCTATGACCACCTTGAATCATGACCCATTTCCCTTCATCACTGTAACACCCAACCAAATTTATATAACAATCAATTTTGGCTTGGTTCTTGGTGATCTAACTCATCCCTATTATTAAATCATAGGATCATAAGGGTGTTACGAATAGGTCTAAACTTGTCTCAAAATTTGAAAATTGTATTACTACCTTGGGTAGGCATTGAGACACTTCCTTGACTGACTTATCCACATACTGGATTCATCTATGATGCATTCATGCAATTCACTAGAAGAGAAATTTTTATTTATAATTTAGGATAAATGAAACATTTTGATGAACTGATATCTATGAGAATTGAAATGGGTTTAAGCTATGCTTTACCTGTATCTTAAACTAACACATTTTGGTACTCATTTTGGTGATTCTATAATATAGTATTGTTCCTCTCTTGTGGTCCCCTCTGAGGATCATTGGTCCTTATCTATCCCCACATCTTCAAGGAATCTGAGGTAAAGTGATTTCTTTCATAAGTAAAACATCCTCTTGGCAAGACATTTGGTATTGGGTTCCTTGGGGCATCACCAAAATCCATGGAAGATACATTAGGTGATTTTAATTCTTTTGATCATTCATATTATTATCTCCTCCACTATTGTTGTTCCATCTAAAAGTATTTATCTAATTTTTATTTGGTGGGGGGGATATCCTTAATGAATTTTTTCATGTGTTTTTATCCACATCTTACTCTCTCTTGAAATCTAGTTACCTTTTGAAGGTTAAAGTTTTATCTTGCCATAACTAGGAATTACAACTTCAATTCCTATTTGATATATTTTTCTAGCACTGCATTCATGTTCTGAGGGCCATGCATATCTAATTTTGCTCCTATGTTTGAATTCAGTCCTAGATTTAACATTCGAGTCTAGCCTCTTTTATCTTTTTGGTATATGGGCACATACTTAACTAATTTGTTGAATCTATCCCAATACTTTTGAATAGACATGGCTCCCCACCTTAGGTTGTGAAATCTAGTCATCTTTCATCAAATAATAACTGGGGTAACCATCTCTTCTTAAAATGGTGGCCAAACTGATCCTAAGTCAAATTTTCCTTGGTTATTAGTTTAATCCCTTTTTATTAATCTACCAGCCTGTTGCCTCTCTTACTAGTTGGTAGGATCCCCACAACACCTTAGTGTTATAATTGTAGTTTCTCAAGTTGAAGTACTTTTCCATCTCATTTAGCCAGTTCTTAGATCCTTTACCTAAATATTTGCCATCAAACTTAGGGGGTAAAATCTTTTTCAAATACTTGCTTAGATCAAAAAATGGAACTTCAATTTTGAGAGATACAACCTCCATTTCATTGACTGGTGGCATATTTTCTTCAGATAGATTATCAAGGTTGGGTTCCATTATGTTTTCTATATTTTATTGCCTTGACTTAAGATTGTTAATCACGTAATCTAGTTAGTCTATTTTATCTCTTTACTTAATAAACAAATTTATGAGGGCTTTTATCTCTATTTATCTATTTTTTGGACCCTGTTGTTCAACATTTTCATTATTGGGTTTTGCATATCTCTCATTTTGCCTTCGAGTCTTAGTCGATCATCTAGGTCTTACCATTTTGTTTCTTAATATAAATAACACAATCCATTAATTTTTCATTGAAAATAATTGATAACATAACTCACTTATCGATAACTCTAATTTTTATCACACATTTTATTATTGATCAAAGTCATACATAGGATTGACAAAAAGTAATCATTTGCTAATCTCATTCAACTTTTTATTACATAGATTTTTTTGTCTATAGAGGATAAGATTTATGATTATAACATATAAATATCTCCATAACATTGACTCAAATTTTTTCTTCATTGATTTCCATTTGTTTTGGAACTTCATCTTCTGAGTGAACCACATATTGGTGCCATCGATTATGTTCATTACATACATTAGGGCTTATGTAAGGTGCATCATAACCCATTATAAATATAAAATATCTTATTAATGAGGGCCTCTTAAATAGATTTTTTATTGTAGGTTCAATTATAGATAATTTTATTTTAACTCGCTCCACTTTTAAAGATTTCAGTTTCTTTTATATTTAAGCTATTATATCTGAGTCAGACATGTAACTAGCTTATTTCAAAGTGGATGGATGTTTCATTTTCTCCTTTTTCTTTTTTCTTTTTCCATTTTCTTTCCTTAAACTTTTTCTGTTGTCCATGTCTAAACAACTAGTTTTAACCAAATTCATTTCTCATAATTTTATGTTTTCTCAACAAGTTAGCTTCAATAATTAATTATTTATTAAGTGTAAGTCATAGTAGGCTTATGTCTTAGATTTAAAACCTAGGTTCTGATAACAAAATGTAGAGACCAAAACCTATCCTAAAACATATATATTTTTAAATTAATGTGTATCTATGAATATAACTTGGGTTTACTTTATCTTATCAGATCTATTTCATAAACTAAGCAAGAAACTAACCATATGGGTTAGGCATCTATTATTATTTACCAAATAGGTAAGTATTCTAAGTATATTGGTTAGGTATCTATTATATTGTGCCAAACAAGAAAACATCTAACCATACAGGTTACACATTTTATACATGAGTAGGTTATGATGTTGCCAAAGACTTAATTTATCAAGATCAACTGGATCTTGAGTCACTCACTATTCACTACTCATCTCTACTAGATAAGCATCATGGCCACCATGATAGGAGTATAAAACATATAATAAATAGTCACATTCTAATTCTAAATTTGGTTTAAAACCTAAGGAACTATAATGATCTAATCGACATCCTTCTAAGTATATCACATAATTATTATCTTTGCTTTGTTTATCTAAACTAGGGTCCTATTATAATGGTATTCCCTTTTCATTTAACTTTAATCTTGTTTAGTTTAAAACACCAACCCAAAACTGTTAACCTATGTATTGGAAGCATTTTTCACTTCCCAGACTACTTACATACCTGTTTCGAAATAGGATCAAGCTGTAGTATGCATGTAGTTCTATTTTATATTCTATGTTTCATGTGAATTATAGATCTGAGTATGTAGTGCTTTCTAGGGCCTAGTTCCTCATATAGTTTCTCTATGTTTTCTACCCAAATGAGAGCATAAAAAGTATCATTTAAATTGATTAGATACTTGGTTAACTAAACTAGCCTTAAATCTTAAAAATAGATAGAAATTAACATTTACAAACTACATTCTCTTTCAACTTTTCTTACATCAACAATGTTTTTGATACTACATTTATACAACCTAATCCATACAATTACTATTTCTAGTGTTTTTTATTTGAAAGTCATATGACTTGTGGTTTCTTGATAATAATTGATTTAACATTATAAATGATGTTTTGCATTATTCATTTTTAGTGGTACCAAGTTTTGAGTAAGAAATGTACTTTCTTTACTTCTATTTTAAAGTTTAAAAATAAGAATCATTTAATGTAGTTCCAATTATTTTTTAATCTTAATTAGTGTTGTTGACCAAGAGGAATTATCCCACCCCTTGGTCTTAATGACATGACATGGTCCTTATTTTTCCTTGACGATTTATAGGAATGTTTCCTAGACATCATTATTATAGTTATGTTAGGTTATAAATGTATTAGCTCAAGCATGATGGCATTACCCATAAACATGAGCTAGAGGCACTACGTATACTAAATGTTGAATAATTTTGTTTAACATTAATTTATTGGTATAAGTAAAGATTTAACAAATAAATACTACATGAAGTAAATTATTGAATTATTTTTCAAAAGCAAATTATTGAGTAGGGAAGTAGAAAATAAATTTGTAAAATGATGTTCTAGTTTAGTCCTTATGTCAGTTTATAATAATGATACTTTGGACAATTACATATCTACGCTATTTAGGTAATTCTTTTCTAGAAAATAAATTATACACAAGGAGTTTAAGATTACTACATTGAACTTGAATTTAATGCTAAATAAATCCTTTACGAAAAAATATATTACTAGAATATTTTAAATAATAATTAACATTAAATTTAATTTATAATATATAAGAAACAAAAATAGATTTTTTTTAATAAACAACTATATGTAAAAATTATGATTTCCATAATTGATATCTACCAAAGTGAACTAGTTGGCATTTGAATTATATTCTATGTTTTACACATCCCCAATGTATGAATTAACTTTTCAACTCTATGTTTAACATAATAAGATATATGTTTGTATTGCATGTTGATTAACATAATAATCCCATAAGTTTTTTCAAAAGTTTTTGAAAAACTAAATAGAGTTTTTCCACACAAATACATTCAATATGACCTTCTATAAAAATGTGCATAACTCATAATTCTATCTAGGAATAGATTTTACTTTTCTTGAAATCCATTTTTGATAAATAAAGTTAAGACTGTAATATTGAATCTTAGATTTTAAATTTCATTTTTTCTCTTAAATGCTTAAAATTTCTCCTAAACTAAATACAATAGTCTATATGAGTATCTCATAGAACTCATAATTGAAGGTAGATTTTTTGGATTACTAGGTTATCAATTCTTCTATTGGACTTAGAGTTTAGCATTTATTTCTATTTAATGAAATAACTTAAAACCCTTGAAGGTTTTATTTGGTTTATTTTTTTCCTCTCTTCAGATGAAACATTGGTCTATCTATCTTGTTCTTCTACTCTCTCCCTTTACTACTACTTACTCCTTTTTACTATTGTTCACTTTTTTTTATTTAGCATTGCTTCTGCCTTTTCAATGTTAATTTTGCTCTCCTTCACTTTATCATCGATCTTTTTTTATCTTCCACTTAGCATGGATCTCCTCCTTTTCTCCCCTTAGCATCAATATCCTTCTCTTTATACCATATTCTCAAGAGTCATTACATTATTTTAAATAAATTCCATCCTCCTTTATAGCTTTCTTTACTTTGAAATTTCTCCCTACTTCATGATCTGATTTGTTATTAACTACCTCTTATGTGGTAGTCCCTTTTAATTTGCATGTGTGAGAGTGGGTGTAGAACTTAGGGAGGTGGAGTGTTTTAATTCAAACTAGGAGAACATTTATTTTATATCTGAAAGTTTATAATTGAATTCTAGTGTTTGTTGATTTCCACAATTTTGGTAGAAGCTTCATCCATGGGACTTGTCCTTGCTAGGAGATTTGCATGATAAAAGTAGATTTTATATTATATATTTTATATTATATATTTTCTCTTATAGTTTTTAAATAATGGTTTATTACGATTAAATTAAAATTAACTAATTAAATAACAAAAATATAATTAATTAATAATTTAAAAACTATTTACAAAAATATAATTAACCATTTATAAGAAAGATATGATTTATTTTAAAGTTTTAGAGTCCAAATAAAAAGAAAAGTTCCTTTTTTAAAAATAAAATAGGCTTTGACATATTTATTTGATATTTTTAAAAAGATAATATTTTCTTTTAATATTAAATTATTCATTATAAACTATTTTACATGTATATATATTTTTTGAAATGAGAGAGGTGGTAAAGATGAAACATTCATATCATTAAATTTTTGCCTCGATCATGTTTTTAAATCATAAATTTGCATATATTTATACATAAGGAAAAAAAGTTTAATATTCATATAATTTAATTATATAACTTTGGAATTTTTAAAGTGAAATTAAATCATACCTAGCTTTCATGGTTTTTTGTCTAATGAAACTAAAAACTAACAAGAATAAGAAAATTACCAATAAACCAAAATATTGAAAAATACATAGAATTTATTTTTATAGATTTATTGAAATAAATATAAACCCAAACCATGCTTAAATAAGCCTTAACCTAAAAATTAGAGTTTACATGGAAAATTTGAAAAATCATTAAAAAAAAAAACCCTATTTTTAAAACTCCCAAAATAGCCCAAAAATCTCAAAAATATTCTAAACACTATAACTAGACTGCGAGATGAAATTAAACTGAATTTGATGTCTTGTTCTAAAAATATATTTTTTTTTAAAGTAGAAAAAAACAAACAAAAAAAAATCATTAAATCACAATTTTGGACCCTCAGATGATCATGTACGGCCTCCAAAAAATATCAAAAGCATTGTTAGGCCGTTAGAACCACCTAGGATAACAAAAATATTTTTGATACAATCATTTTGTCATGTAATAATTCTCAAATGGAGCTATGGGTCAAAATATATGGCCTTCAAAAGTTAGCCTATTTCTTTTACATCATTCTCCTCTGGTTGAAAACAACTCAAATCCTGTGAGTTGCCCTGATTATATTGCTACCATTTTTCCTTGTTAATCCTCTTCATCTCCCATTATATAATCCAAGTATTGTTTTCTTATTGAAATCCTTCCCACTACACTAAATACCTATTATAGTTCCCTTTACTTATGTTTACTTTTTTCATAACCAAAACTTGAACTATTTTTTATTTCTTCTTCTTTACAACTTGATGGTCTCAATTTAATTTTTCATCTTTGTCATCTTCACCATCCTCTCCATGTAATTCATATAAATATAAAAAATTAAATAATTGATACATATCAAAATTCTATGGTAAACTCACTTCATATGCATTATCATTCATTTTCTTCACAATTCTGCATTGTCCAATTTTTTTGTATTTTAACTTGTTGTGTGTGCCTTTTCAAAATGTTTCCTTCCTCAAGTAAAAATAAATAACTCTCCTTTTTCAAATACCTTTGATCTCCTTCTGACATCTACTACTACTTTATATTTATCATTACTTTCCTGCAACTTTCTTCTTACTCCTTGTAACTACTACATATGCTTTGCAAACACTTTTGCATCATAACTAATTCAATCCACAATTTAAAATTATACCAAATATAAAATACGCATAGGAATTCTTACTTAAAAATTTTGAAATGGTGATTTTCCTAAAGATCTAATCACTAAACTATTATATGCAAATTCAACTTATTGTAAAACTAAGTCCTATTGCTTTGGGTTTCTCTCCCAGTATGAATCTCAATAAATTTTAGAACATCATATTCACAATTTCTATTTGTCTATTTATTTATGGGTGATATGCACTACTAAATTTTATCTTAGAACCCATCTTTTTCTACAATGTCTTCCAAAAATGACTTAGAAATTTTGTGTACCTATTCAAAGTAATAGTTTTTAGAACACCATATAATCTCACAATATCTATAAAAATAATTATGCAACCATAGTGGCATCATTGGTTTTCTTACATGAAATGAAATGAAATATTTTAGAAAATATGTCTACAACAACAAAAATTGAATCATTACTTCTCTATGTGTCTTCCAATCCCAACAGAAAATACATACTTAAATATGTCTATGGCCCTCTTGGAATAGGTAGTGGCATGTAAATTCTAGTATTTTGTGAATGTCCTTTAGCCACTTAACATATTCTACACCTTGAAACATACCTTGGCACATCTCTCTTAATCTTTGGCCAAAAATATTTTTTGTCTACAAAAGCTATTGTCTTCATCTTACCAAAATGTCTATCCAAATCACCACTATGTAATTCTCTTATTATATTATATTGTAGAGACCTAACTGGAATGCACAAGAACAATAACAATATAAGTTAAAACAAATAAAAATAAGAAAATTATCAATAGTCTAAGATCTTGAAACAATACTCAGAATCAATTTGTATTGACTACTTGAAATAATTACAAACTCAAATCATGCTTAAATAAGCCTTAACTCAAAAATTAGGCTTTATATCCAAAAAAATAAAAAATAACTAAAATCTCAAAAATATTCCTATTTTTAAAACTCACAAAATAATTAAAAAAATCTTAAAATATCCTAAACACTATAATTAGCTTACGAGATACAATTCAACTAAAGTTGATGTCTGGTTCTAAAAATATATAATTATAAAATAGAAATACCCAAAAAAATCATTAAATTACAACTTCAAACCCTCAGATGATCACGTATGACCTATGAAGAATATAAATAAAACCGCTAGGCCAATAGAACCACCTAGGACATGAAAAAAGGGTCAAACGTTAATGGCCTTTGAAAGTTGGCCTATTTTTTATGCATCATTGTTTTCTAGTTGAAAACAACATAACTCCTGGGAGATCCCCTAATTATAATTCTACCATTTTTTTCATAAATATTATTCATCTATAATTATTTAATACAAGTTTTATTTTGTTATTGCAAGACATCACACTACACTAAATACTTTTTATAATTCCCTTTCTTTGTGCTCTTTATCTTCATAACCAAAACCTGCACAATTTTTCTTTCTTCCTCTCTGGATCTTGATTTTCCAAATTTACTTCTTCATCTTCATCATCTTCACCATCCTCTCCATGTATATATATATATATATATATATATATATATATATATATATAGTTCTAAAATCACTTAATATGCATTATCATTCATTTTCTTCACAATTTTACATGGTCTGATTTTTTTTTACTTCAACTTGTTGTATGTGATTTTTAGAAATGTTTCCTTCCTCAAGTAAACCATTACTAACTCTCCTTATTAAAATACCTTTGATCTTATTTTCACATCTACTACTACTTTATATTTCTCATTACTTTTATGCAACTTTATTCTTACTCCTTACAACTGCTGCATATGTTCTGCAAACACTTCTACATCATCAATAATTCAATCTGCAATTGAGAATTTTACCTAATCTAAAATTCCCATAGGATTTCTTTCATTAATTATTTGAAATGGTGATTTTTATACTGATCTATTCACTAAATTATTAGATGCAAACTCTGCTTGTGGTAAAGCCAAGTCTCATTACTTTGTCTTCTCTCCCACTATGCATTTCAATAAATTTTAGAAGTTCTTATTCACAAATTCTATCTATCCATATATTTGTGGGTGATATGCACTACTAAAATGTAGCTTAGTATGCATATTTTTACTAGAAGTCCTCTAAAAATGACATTAAATTTCATGTCTCTATCTAAAATAATTGTTTTTGGAACACCATGTAATTTAGTAATATACATAAAAAATAATTTTGTAACCCTAGTGGCATCATTGGCTTTCTTACATGTAATGAAATGAAGTATTTTATAAAGTATGTCTACAATAATAAAAATTAATCATTACCTCTCTGTGTGTTTGGTAATCCAAACACAAAATCCATACTTAAATCTATCCATGGCCCTGTCAAAACTGGTAATGGCATGTAATGTCCAATATTTTGTTCAAGTCCTTTAGACACCTAACATATTCTACACCTTGAAACATACCTTACTACATATCTCTTAATATTTGGCCAAAAATACTTTTCCTTCACCAAATCTATTATCATTTTCTTACCTAAATGTCTAGCCAAACCACCATTATGTAATTTTCTTATTATATTATATCATAGAGACCCAACTAGAATATACAAGAACAAGAACAAGGAAATTACCAATAGTCTAAGATCTTGAAATAATACATTGAATTGGTTTGTATTTATTGTTTGAAATTATTACAAACCCAAACCATTCTTAAATAAGCCTCAACTTATAAATTAGAGTTTACATGCAAAATTTTAAAAAAAATACTAAAATCTAAAAAAATGTCTAGTTTTAAAACTCTCAAAACAAATCAGAAATCTCTTGAAATATCCAAAAAAATATAATTAGACTATGAGATGAAATTAAACTGAAGTTAATTTCCAATTCTAAAAATAGAAAAAAATCAAAAAAATCATTTAATCATAATTTTGGACCCTTTGATGATCAAATATAGCCTATGAAAAATATCAAGAACATTGCTAGGCCATTAGAACTACCGAGAACAAAAACAAAAATTTTATTATAGTAATTTTTGAAAATCGAAGAGATCAAACGAAGATACAGGTCAAAAGTTATGGCCTTTGGAAGTTGGCATATTTTTTCTGCATCATTCTCCTCTTGTTGAAAACAACTCAGCTCCTATGAGTTGGCTTGATTATATTTTTTCCTTTTTTCCTTGTCAATCTTTTTAATCTCCCATTAGATAATCCAAGTGTTATATTATTTTTATAAGCCTTCCCACTACACTAAATACATTTTATATTCCATTGCCTTGTGCTCACTGACTTCATATCTAAAACTCGCACTATTTTTTCTTTTTTCTTTTTTGAAACTTGATGCTCTTAATTTATTTATTCATCTTTTTCATCTTCAGCATTCTCTAAAAAGATTTCATATAAATATAAAATATCAAATACTACATATATATCAAAATTCTATGGTAACTCGCCTCATATGTATTATCATTGATTTTCTTCATGTTTTTGCATGGTTCAATTTTTTTATACTTCAACTTGTTGTATGCACCTTTTGGAAATTTTTATTTCCTCAAGTAAACTATTACTAACTCTCCTTATTCAAATACCTTTTATATTTTTTGACATCTACTACTTCTTTATATTTTTTGTTATTGTAACTTTCTTCTTACTCCTTGCAACTACTGCATGTTCTCAATAAATGCTTCTGCATCATTACTAACTTAATCTATAATTGACAATTGTACCAAATCTAAAATATCCATAGGATTTATTTCATAAACAAATTGAAATAATGATTTTCCTACTAATTTTTTTCGTAAATTATTATATGTAAACTCAGCTCGTAGTAAAGCGAAGTCTCATTACTTTGGATTCTCAAAGCACTATACATCTAAATAAATTTCCAAATCTCCTATTCACAACTTCTATCTGTCCATATCTTTGTGGGTGATATGGACTACTAAATTATATCTTAATATTCATCTTTTTTCATAAATTCCTCCTAATATTACTTAGAAATTTTGTGTCCTTATGTAAAGGAATAGTAATTGAAACACCATGTAATCTCACAATATCCATAAAAAATAATTCTATATCCCTAGTGGCATCATTGATTTTCTTATTTGCAATGAAATGAACCACTTTTAAAAATATGTTTACAACAAAAAAAATTGAATCATTACCTCTCTGTGTATTTGGAAATAAAAACACAAATTCAATACATAAATTGTTCCATGCCCCTCTTAGAACTGGTAACAGCATCTAATGTCCAGTATTTTTAAAATCTAAAAAATGCATTTTCTTAAAACTCTCAAAATAACTATAAAATATCCTAAAATATACTAAACACTATAAATAAACTATGAGGTTAAATTCAACATAATATGATGTCTGGTTCTAAAAATATACAATTATTAAAAATAGAAAAAAATCATTAAATCATAATTTCAGACCCCAAATGATCTGGTATGGCCTCTAAAAAATATCAAAACATGGGTAAGCCATTATAACCACCTAGGATAGTAAAAACCATTTTGAGATGATCATTTTTATATGTCAAAGAGCTCAAAGGAATATATGGGTCAAAAGTTATGGCCTTCAGAAGTTATCCTTTTTTTGTATCATTCTCCTCTGGTTGAAAACAACTCAGCACCTGCTAGTTGGCCTGATCATATTGCTCTCATTTTTCCTTTTCAATCATCTTCATCCTCATTTTGTAATCCAAGTGTTGTATTTTTATTTCAAGCCTTCCAACTACACCAAATACCTATTATAATTATCTTGCCTAATTCTCACTATCTTCAAAACCAAAACCTGCACTATTTTTCATTCTTCTTTGAAACTTGATTCTCCTAGTTTGTTTATTCATATTCATCATGTTCACCATCCTCTCCATGGAATTAATATAAATATAAAACATTGAATAATGGATATATATTATAATTTTGTGGTAAATTTAGTTCATATGCTTTATCATTCATTTTCTTCACAATTTTGCATGGTCTCATTGTTTTGTATTTTAACTTTTTGTATGTATCTTTTAAAAAATATATTTCCTTATGTAAACCATTACTAACTCTCTTTCTTAAATACCTTTGATCTTATTCTGACATCTACAACTACTTTATATTTCTTATCACTTTCTTATAACTTTCTTCTTACTCCTTACAACTATTGTATATGCTCTACAAACTCTTTTATATCATCACTAATTTGATATGCAATTGGAAATTTTAACAAATCTAAAATACTCATAGGATTTCCTTGATAAATAATTTGAAATGTTTATTTTCATACTGATCGATTCACTTAATGTTATATGCAAACTCAGCTTGTGGTAAAGACAAGTCCTATTACTTTGGATTCTCTCCCACAGTGTATCTCAATAAATTTTCCAAGCTCCTATTCATAGCATTTGTCTATCCATTTATTTATGGGTGATATGCACCACTGAATTATATCATAATACCCATATTTTTCACAAAGTCCAGCAAAATTATTAAGAAATTTTATGTCCCTATCTAAATTAATATTTTTTTTAATACTATGTAATCTGACAATATCCATAAAAAATAATTTTGCAACTCTAGTGGCATCATTGGTTATTTACATGCAATAAAATGAAACATTTTAGAAACTATGTGTAAAAAAACAAAAATTAATTTGTTACCTCTATGTGTGTTTGGTAAGCCTAACACAAAATCCATACCTAAATTTTTCCATGGCCCTCTTGGATTCAATAATGGCATGTAAAGTCTAGTATTTTATTCATGTCTTTTAGCCAGCTAACATATTCTACACCTTCAAACATACTTTGCCACATCTTTCTTCATCTTTGCAAAAAAATTCCTTTCCTCTAGTAAATCTATTATCTTCATCTTTAAAAAATGTCCAACCAAACCACCACTATGTAAATTTTTTATTATATTATCTCATAGATACTCGACTAGAATGCACAAGAATAAGAATGAGATAATATAAAACTAACAAGAATAAGAATATTACTAATAGTTCAAAATCTTGAAACAATACTCAAAATTGATTCTTATTAATTAGTTTAAATAACTACAAACCCAAACCATTCATAAATAATCCTCAACTTTGAAATTAGTGTTTACATACAAAATTTGAAAAAAACTAAAATCTAAAAAAAGGCTTATTTTTAAAACTCTCAAAATAACCCAAAAATATCTATAAATATACTAAAAATTATAATTTAATTATGATATGAAATTTAATTGAAGTTGATATCTATTTATAAAAATATATAATTTCTAAAAATAGAAAAAAATTAGAAAAATCATTAAATCATAATTTTGGACCTTCAAATGATCACGTACAACCTCTAAAACATATTAAAAAACACTATTACACCATTAGAACTAAATAAGACATAAAAAAACATTTTGATATGATTATTTTGGCCTATGGAAGATCTATAATGGAGCTACGCATCAAAATTTGTGACCTTTAGATGTTGGCCTATTTTTTTTGCATAATTCTCATATAGTTGTAAACATATTTGCTCCTATGAGTTGAACTGATTATATTTTTACAATTTTTTCCTAGCAATATTTTGCATCTTCCATTATGTAATCCAAGTGTTGTCTTCTTATTACAATCCTTCCTAGTGCACTAACAACTTGTTATAATTCCCTTGACTTCTCCTAACTATCTTCATAACCAAAACTTGCACTAATTTTTATTTCTTGTTTAGAACTTCATGCTCCCAATTTTATTTTTCATTTTTATCATCTTCACCATCCTCTTATTGTAATTCGTATTTATCTAAAATATTAAATAATAGATATATATCAAAATTCTATGGTACACTCACTTCATATGCATTATCATTCATTTCCTTCACAATTCTATATGATCTAATTTTTGTGTACTTAGACTTGTTGTATGTTCCTTTTAGAAATATTTCTTTCCTCAAGTAAACTATTACCAAATCTCCTTCTTAAAATACCTTTGATATTCTTTTGAAATATACTGTTGCTTTATATTTATCTTTACTTTCCTAAAATATTCTTCTTACTCCTTACAATTACTGCATATGCTTCTACATCATCACTAATTCAATATGTAATTGAAAATTGTACCAAATCTAAAATACCCATAGGATTTATACCATAAATAATATGAAATGGTGATTTTCCTAATGATCTATTCATTAAACTATTATATGTAAACTCAACTTATGTTAAAGCAAAGTCCCATTGCTTTGGCTTCTCTTTCGCTATACATCTAAATAAACTTCCAAAGCTCTTATTCACAACTTATGTTTGTCCATCTATTTTTGGGTGATATGTACTATTGAATTATATCTTAGTACCCATATTTTTACACAAATCCCTGTAACAATAACTTAGAAATTTTATGTCCTTATCCGAAGTAATAGTTTATGGAACACCATGTAATCTCACAATATCCATAAAAAATAATAATACAACCCTTGTGGTATCATTGGTTTTCTTGCATGCAATGAAAAGAACCATTTTATAAAATATGTCTATAACAACAAAAATTGAATTTTTACCTCTCTATGTGTTTGGAAATTTAAACACAAAATTTATATCTAAGTTTATCCATGTCCCTCTTTGAATCGGTAACTACATATAATGTCTAGTATTTTATGTATATCCTTTAGCCACTTGACATATTTTACACCTTGAAACATACCTTGCCACATCTCTCTTCATCTTTGGCAAAAAAAAAAATTCCTCCATCAAAGATATTGTCTTTGCCTTATCAAAATGTCTAGCTAGACCACCACTATGTAATTGTCTTATTATATTACCTCATAAATACCCAACTAAAATGTAAAAGAACAAGAATAAGATAACCCAAAATTAACAAGAACATGAAAATTAACAATAGTCCAAGATATTGAAATAATACTTAAAAATTATCTAAAATGATTTTTTTAAACAATTACAAACCCAAACCATGCTTAAATAAGCCTCAATTCAAAAATTATAGTTTACACACAAAATTTGAAAAAAAATCAATTTTAAAAATAGATTATTTTTAAAACACTTGAAATAAACCAAATAATTCTTCAAATATATTAAACTCTATAATTAGAATATGAGGTGAAATTAAACTGAAGTTGATGTCTAGTTATAAAAATATATAATTTTTGAAACTAGAAACAAATTCAAAAAATTTATTAACCTGTAATTTTAGACCCTCAAATGATTACTTACGACCACTAAAACATATATAAAACACTTTTTGGCCTTTAAAATTAGATAGGATAACAACATCCATTTTGGTGTGTTGAAGAGCTCAATAAATTCTATGGGTCAAAATTTATGGCCTCTACAAGTTCACCTAATTTTTTAACATCATTCTCATCTATTTAAAAACAACTCAGATCCTATGATTTGGCATGATTATATTGCTACCATTTTCTTTTATTAATCTTTTTCATTTCCCATTGTGTAATCTAATTGTTGTCTTCTTATTTCAATCCTTCCCGCTTCACTAAATACCTACTATAATTCCCTTGCCATGTGCTCAATGTATTCATAACCAAAACCTGTACTATTTTTTATTTCTTCTTATTTGAACCTTGATGTTCCCAATTTACTTCTTCATTTTCATCATCTTCACCATCCTCTGCATGAAATAATATATATATATATATATATATATATATATATATATATATATATATATATATATATACATATATATATATATATATATATATATATATATATATATATATATATATATATATTATGGAAAACTCACTTCATATGCATTATCATTCATTTTCTAAATAATTCTGCATGGTATAAAATTTTTATGCTTCAACTTATTATTTGTTTATTTTAGATGTATTTCTTTCCTCAATTAAACCATTATTAACTCTCCTTCTTCAAATACCTTCGATCATCTTCTTACATCTACTATTGATTTATATTTCTCATTAATTTTCTACATATTTTTTTAAATTGTTCTTGTAGCTATTGCATATGCTCTAAAAATGCTTCTGCATCATCACTAATTCAATCTACAATTGACAATTATACAAAATATAAAATGCTCATAAGATTTATTTCATAAATAATGTAAAAGAGTGATTTTCTTGCTGATCTATTCACTAAATTGTTATATGCAAACTGAGCTTGTGGTAAAGCCAAGCCCCATTGATTTGGATTCTCTCCAACCATACATCTCCATAAATTTTTTAAGCTCCTATTCACAACTTTTGTTTGTCCATTTATTTTTGGGTGATATGCACTACTAAATTGTATATTTGTACCCATCATTTTTAATAATGTCCTACAAAAATGATAGAAATTTTATGTCCCTATTTGAAGTAATAATTTTTAGAACACCATATAATATCATAATATCCATAAAATATAATTTTGTAACTCTAGTATCATAATTAGTTTTTTTATATGCTATGAAATGATTTTTTTTTTAAATATGTCTACAAGAACAAAATTTTATTTGTTACCTCTCTCTGTGTTTGGAAATCCAAACATAAAATCTATACTTAAATCTATCCGTGGCCCTTTTAGAACTTGTAATGGCACGTAAATTCCATTATTTTTTGCATGTCTTTTAGCCACCTAGCATAATCTACAACTTGAAACATACCTTACCACATCTCTCTTCATGTTTAAATAAAAACACTTTTCCTTCAACAAATCTATTATTTTTGTCTTACCAAAATCTCCATCTAGAACATCACTATGTAATTATCTTATTATATTATCTTGTAGAGACCCAACTGGAATACACAAGAACAAACACAAGATAACCAAAAACTAATAATAAGAAGAAAAATACCAATAGTCCAAGATATTGAAGAAATACTCATAATTGACTTCTATTGATTGCTTGAAGTAATTAAAAAATCAAACCATGCTTAAATAAGCCTCAACTAAAAAATTATTGTTTACATGTAAAATTTGAAAACAACTAAAATCTTTTAAAAATGTCTATTTTTAAAAATCCTAAAGTAACCCAAAAATCTCACTAAATATCCTAAACACTATCATAAGATTATGAGATGAAATTTAATTGAAGTTGATGTCTTTTTCTAAAAATATATAATTTCTAAAAATAGAAAAAACCATAAAAAATTATTAAACCATAGTTTTGGACCCTCAGATGATCACATATAGCCTCTAAAAAATATGAATAACACTGTTAGTCCATTAAAAAAAACAAGGGCAGCAACAATGTTTTCAATATGATCATTTTAGTGTGTCAAATATCTCAAACGGTGCTATGGGTCAGAAGTTATGGCCTTTTGAAGTTGGCCTATTTTTTTTTTTGCATCATTCTCCTTTGGTTAAAAACAATTCAGCTCCTATGAGTTAACATGATTATATTGCTACCATTTTTATTTATCAATATTTTTCATCTCTCATTCTATAATCTAAGTGTTGTATTTTTATTACAAACCTTCTCACTACACCAAATACCTATTATAATTCCCTTGCCTTGTGCTCACTATCTTCATAACTAAAATCTGTACTAATTTTTCTTTCTTCTTCTTTAGAATTTGATGCTCCCAATTTACTTCATCTTCATCATCTTCACCATCCTATCCATGTAATAAATATAAATCTAAAACATTATATAATGGATATATATATAAATTATTTGGTAAACTCAATTGATATGCATTATCATTCATCTTCTTCATAATTCTATATGGTCTAATTTTTTTGTACTTCAACTTGTTGTATATGAATTTTGGTAATCCTTCTTTTCTCAAGTAAACCATTACTAACTCTCCCTCAAATACCTTTAATATTCTTTTGAAATATACTACTACAATATATTTGTCACTACATTCTTTTAAATTTATTCTTACTCTTTGTAACTTGTACATATGCTCTACAAACACTTTTTCATCATCACTAATTTAATCTACAATTGAAAATTGTACCTAATCTAAAATACCCATAAGATTCCTTCCATAAACAATTTGAAACGGTTATTTTCATATTGATATATTCACTAAACTATTATATGTAAATTTAGCTAGTGGTAAAGCCAAGTCCCATTGCTTTGGTTTTTATCCCACTATGCATCTCAATAAATTTCTTAAGATCCTAATCATAACTTATATTTTTACATCTATTTTTGGGTGATGTGCACTATTGAATTGTATCTTATTACACATATTTTTCCACAAAGTCCTCTACAAATGACTTAGAAATTTTATGTCTTTATCTAATGTCATAACTTTTGAAACACCATGTAATCTCATATTATCTAAAAATAATAATTCTACAACCCTAGTGGCACGATTTATTTTCTTACATTCAATGAAATGAACCATTTTGGAAAATATGTCTACAACAACAAAAACTGAATCATTATGTCTCTATGTGTTTGGCAATCCTAACATAAAATCTATACTTAAATCTATCTATGGGCCTCTTCGAACTAGAAATGACATGTAAAATCCATTATTTTATGCATATCCATTAGCCACATGATATATTACTAACCTTGAAATATACCTTTTCATATCTCTCTTCAACTTTAGCCAAAAATAATTTTCATCCACTAAAACTATTGTCTTCATTTTATCAAAATCTCTAGCCAAAACGTCACTATGTAATTATCTTATCATATTATCTCATAGAGACCCAGATGGATTTCACAAAAGAAAGAATAATATAAGCCAAAACTAAAAAGAATAAGAAAATTACCAATAGTCTAAGATCCTAAAACAATACTAAAAATTTATTCATATTGATTGCTTGAAATAATTACAAACCCAAACTATTCTTAATTAAGCCTCAATTAAAAAATTAGAGTTTACATGCAAAATTAAAAAAAAAAATCTAAAAAATTCCTATTTTTAAAACTCTCAAAATAACTCAAAAATTTCTCAAAATATCCTAAACATTATAGTTAGACTACACCACAAAACTCAATTGAGGTTGATGTCCAGCTCTAAAAATATATAATTTCTAAAAATAGGAAAAAAACTCAAAAAAATAATTAAATTAAAGTTTATGACCCTTAGATGATCACGTACAGCCTTCAAAATATCAATAACATTTATTGGCCTTTAAAATTTCCTAGGAAAGCAACAACCTTTTTGAATAGTTATTTTGATGCATCAAAGAGCTCAAATAGAGCTACGTGTCAAAATTTATAGCCTTCCAAAGTTGGCCTATGTTGGTCTAATTATATTTCTACCATTTTTCTTTGTCAATATTCTTCATCTCAAATTCTATAATCCAAGTGTTATCTTCTTGTTGCAAGCCTTCCTGCTTCACCAAATACCTGTTATAATTCTCTTGCCTTTTGCTCAGTGTCTTCATAACCAAATCCTGCACTATTTTTTTTCTTTTTTGGAGCTTGATGCTTATAATTTACTTCTTAGTTTTCATCATCTTTACCATCCTCTCCATAGAATTAATATAAATCTAAAACATTAAATAATGGATATATATAAAATTTCTATGGTAAACTCGATTCATATTCATTTTCTTCACAATTTTGTATGGTTTGATTTTTTTGTACTCTCATTCAAAATTTATTTCCTCAAGTTAACCATTACTTACTCTCCTTCATCAAATACATTGAATATTATTTTGACATCCGGTATTGCTTTATATTTCTCATTATATTCTTGTGATTTTCTTCCTACTCCTTACAACTATTACATATGCTCTGTAAACACTTCTATATCATCACTAATTTGATCTGCAATTGGCAATTATACCAAATCTAAAATATTCATACAATTTATTCCATAAACAATTTAAAATGGTGGTTTTCCTACTAATCTATTCACTAAACTATTGTATGTAAAATTAGCTTGTGATAAAGCTAGGTCCCATTCCATTGGCTTCTCTCCCACTATGCATCTCAATAAATTTTCTAAGCTCCTATTCACAACTTTTATTTGTCTTTTTATTTCAAGGTGATATGCACTACTAAATTAAATCTCAAAACCCATCATTTCTCAAATAGTCCTTCAAAAATTACCTATAAATTTCATGTCCCTATTTGAAGTAATACTTTTTGGAACAACATGTAATCTCACAATATCTATAAAAAATAATTTTTTAACCCTAGTGGCATTATTGGTATTCTTACATGTAATGAAATCAACCATTTTAGAAAATATATCTACAATAAAAAAAATTGAATCGTTACCTCTCTATATATTTGTAAATCCCAAAACAAAATTCATATGTAAATCAATCCATGGCACTATTGAAACTGGTAATAGCATGTAAATTCAAATATTTTATGCATGTCCTTTAGCCACCTAACATATTATGCACCTTAAAATATACCTTGCCACATCTCTCTTCATCTTTGGCCAAAAATAATTTTCCTTAACCAAAGATATTGTCTTCATCTTAGGAAAATATCCATCCAAACTTAAAAAAGTAACAAGAATAAGAAAAATAAGAACAAGGTTACAAGAATAAGAACAAGGTAACTAAAAACTAACAAGAACAAGAAAATTATGAATAGTCCAATATCTAGAAAGAATAATTATAATTGATTTGTATTAATTTTTTGAAATAATTATAAATCCAAACAATGTTTAAATAAACTTCAACTCAAAAATTAGAGTTTACATGCAAAATTTTGAAACAAACTAAAATCTACAAATTCTTCTTTTTAAAAATTCTGAAATAACCTAAAAATCTCCCAAAATATCCTAAACACTATAATTAGATGATGAGATAAAATTTAATTTATGTTGATTTCCATTTCTAAAACTACTACATATGCTCTATAAATTCTTCAGTATCACCACTAATTCGATTTACAATTAGCAATTCAACACAATAAATTTCTTAAGCTCATATTCACAACATCTATATGTCCATCTCTTAGTGGGTAATATGCACTACTGGATTGTATATTAGTATCCATCTTTTTTCATAACTTTCTCCAAATATGACTTAGAAATTTTGTGTCCCTATATGACGTAATAGTTTTTTAAACACCATGTAATCTCACAATATCCATAAAAAGTAATTCTACAACCCTAATGGCATCATTGGTTTTATTACAAGTAAAAAAATGAATCATTTTTTTAAAAAATGTCTAAAATAATAAAAATTTAATCATTACATAGATGTGTGGTTGGCAATCAAAACACAAAATCCATATACAAATCTATCCATGGCTCTCTTGGAACTAGTAATGGTATGTAAATTATAGTAATATGTGCATGTCCTTTAGATAGCTAACATATTTTTCACCTTGAAACATGCTTTGCCATATCTCTCCTCATCTTTAGCCAAAAATATTTTTCTTCTATCAAAACTATTATCTTCATCTTAACAAAAAGTCCTTGTATTGATTGCTTCAAATAATTACAAACCCAAACCGTGCTTGAATAATCCTCAACTCAAAAATTAGAGTTTCAATGCAAAATTTTAAAAAATTAAATCTAAAAAAAATCCTATTTTTAAAAATCCCAAAATAACTAAAAAATCTTTCAAAATATCTTAAACATTATAATTATACTATGCGACAAAATTCAACTAAATTTTATGTCTAGTTCTAAAAATATACAATTTTTAAAAATATAAAAATGCTAAAAAAATTATTAAATTATAGTTTTAGACCTTTAAATGATCACATATGGCCTTTAAAAAATATCAAAAACACTACTAGGTAATTAGAATCACTTAATATAGTAGAATTTTTTTGATACGATCATTTTGGCATGTCATAGAGCTCAAACAGAGCTATGGGTAAAAATTTATGGCCTCTAGAAGTTGGCTTATTTTTTTGCATCATTCTACTCTGGTTGAAAATAACTTAGCTCCTACGAGTTGCCCTGATTATATTTTTACTAACTTCATTTTTCAGTCTTCTTCATCTCCCATTATGTAATCTACATGTTATCTTCTTCTTTCAAGGTTTCCCACTAGATGGAATACCTATTATAATTCCCTTGCCTTGCGTTCACTGTCTTCATAACAAAAACTTGCACTATTTTTTATTTCTTCTTATTTAGAACTTGATGTTTTAAATTTACTTCTTCATCTTCACCATCCTCTCCATGGAAATCATATAAATTTGAAACATTAAATAATGGATATTTATCAAAAATCTATGGTAAACTCACTTCATATGCATTATCATTCATTTTTTTCAAAATTCTACATGGTCTCATTTTTTTTAATACTTAAACTTGTTATTTGTGCCTTTTGAAAATATTTTTTTCTTCAAGTAAATCATTACCAACTCTCCTTTAAATACCTTTGATATTATTTTGACATCTACTACTAGTTTATATTTCTCATTGCTTTCTTCCATGTTTTTTCTTACTCCTTGCAACTGCTGCGTGTGCTCTGTAAACACTTTTACATCACTAATTTGATCTATAATTGGTAATTGTACCAAATCTAAAATACCTATAGAATTTTTTTCATAAATAATTTTAGATGGTGATTTTCCTACTGATCTATTAACTAGATTTCATTACCTTCGCTTCTCTCCCACTATGTATTTCAATAAAATTTTCAAGATCCTATTCAAAACTTTTATCTATCCATCTATTTTTAGGTGATATTAATTACTAAAATTGTATCTTAGTACCCATCTTTTTTCACAAAGTCCTGTAAAAAAGAATTAGAGATTTTGTGTCCCCATTTGAAGTAATAGTTTTTAGAACACCATGTAATCACATAATATTCATTAAAAATAATTTAGTAACCCTAGTGGCACCATTGGTTTTCTAACATGTAATGAAATGAATAATTTTAGAAAATATGTCTACAATAACAAAAATTGAATATTTACCTCTCTATGTGTTTGGCAATCTGAACATGAAATTCATACTTAAATTTTTTTATGGTAATATTAGAATATGTAATGTCATGTGAAATCTAGTGTTTTGTGCATGTTCTTTAGCCACCTGACATATTCTACACATTGAAACATAAATTTCCACATCTCTATTCATCTTTCACACGAAATACTTTTCCACCATGAAAGTTATTATCTTCATCTTACCAAAATATGTAGTCAAACCACCACTATCTAATTCTTTTATTATATTATCTTGTAGAGACCCAACTGAAATGCACAAGAATAAGAATAAGATTATTGAAAACTAAGAAGAACAAGAAAATTACTAATAGTCAAAGATCTTCAAAAAATAATTTTAATTGATCCATATTTATTGGTTAGAATAATTACAAAGCCAAACCATGATTAAATAAGCCTCAATTTAGAAATTAGAGTTTACGTACAAAATTTATAAAAAAATAAAAATACAAAAAAATGCCTATTCTTAAAACTCTCAAAATAACCCAAAAATATCATAAATAATCCTAAAAATTATAAATAGACTATGAGATGAAATTCAACTAAATTTAATGTCTGGCTCTAAAAACAAATAATTTTTGAAAATAGAAAAAAACCCTAAAAAATCATTAAATTACAATTTTATACCCTTAGATGATCACATACACCTTTCAAAAATTATCAAAAATACTTCTTCACCTTTAAAATTTCCTATAATAGTAACAATATTTTTTATACAATCATTTTGGCTTGTTGAAGAGATCAAATGGAGCTATGGATCAAAAGCTATAACCTCTAGAAGTTGGCCTATATTTTTTGCATCATTCTCATCTAGTTGAAAACAAATAAAATTTTGTGAGTTGTCCTCATTATATTGTTGCCAATTTTTCTTGTCAATATTTTTCATCTACCATTCTGTAATCTAACTGTTGACTTCTTATTGCAAGCCTTCCTACTACACCAAATACTTGTTATAATTCTGTTGCCTTGTCCTCACTGTCTTCATAACTAAAACCTGCACTAATTTTCCATTATTCTTATGTAGAACTCGATGCTCCCAATTTACTTATTCATCTTCATTATCTTCACCATTCTCTCCATGGAATTCATATAAATATAAAATATTAAATCTTGGATATATATCAAAATTATGTGGTAAAATCACCTCATATCTATTATCATTTATTTTTTCCATAATTCTACATGGTACAATTTTTCTATACTTCAACTTGTTATATGTGCCTTTTAAAAAAAACTATTTCTTCAAATAAAAATTTACTAAATATTTTTCCTTGAATACCTTCAATCTTCTTTTGACATCTTTTGTTGCTTTATATTTCTCATTAATCTCTTATGACTTTCTTCTTACTCCTTGCAACTCTTGCATATTCTATGAAAACACTTCTACATAATCACTAATTTGATATATAACTAGAAATTGTACCAAATATAAAATACCTATAGGATTTATTACACAAACAATTTTAAATGAAAATTTTCATGCTAATCTATTCACTAAATTCTTATATACAAACTCATATTATGTTAAAGCCATGTCCCATTGCTTTGGCTTCTCTCCCACTATGCATCTCAATAAATTTGTCAAGCTTCTATTCACAACTTCTATTTATCCATCTATTTGTCAGTGATATGCACTACTGAATTGTAGCTTAATACCCATCTTATTATACAAAGACCTCAAAAAATGACTTAGAAAATTTTTGTCACCATCTGAAGTAATAGATTTAAAAAAATAATGTAATCTCACAATATCCATAAAAACATATTATGTAACCCTAGTGGCATAATTTTTTTCTTACATGTAATGAAATGAATCATTTTGGAAAATCTATCTACAACATCAAAAATTGAATCATTACCTCTTTATGTGTTTGGTAATCCCTACACAAAATCCATACTTAAATATGTTCTTAGCACTCTTACAACTGGTAATGGCATGTAAAGTCTAGTATTTTATATGTCCTTTGACCACTTGACATATTTTGCACCTTTAAATATACCTTTCCATATTTATCTTCATATTTTCTTAAAAATATTATTATTCCACCAAATCTATTATCTTTGTCTTACCAAAATGTCTAGCCAAGCCACCACTATGTAATTGTCTTATTATATTATCTTGTAAAGATTCAACTAGAATACACAAGAATAAGAAAAAGATTACTAAAAACTAACAAGAAAAAAAAATTACCAATAGGAAAATATCTTGAAACAACACTCAAAATTAATTCATATTGATTGCTTGAAATAACTATAAACCCAAACCATGCTTAAATAAGCCTTAACTTAGAAATAAGAGTTTACATACAAAATTTAAAAAAAAAATAATGTGAAAAAATCTCCTAAAATATCATAAGCACTATAATTAGACTATGATATTAAATTCACCATTCTCCTCAAGTGAAAACAACTCAGCTCTTATGAATTGGTCTGATTATATTATTACCATTTTTTATTTTCAATCTTCTTCATCTCCTATTCTATAATCCAAGTGTTATGTTCTTGTGTCAAGCCTTCCCACTACACCAAATACATATTATAATTCCATTGCCTTGTGTTTTCTATCTTGATAAGCAAAATCTACACTATTTTTTCTTTCTTCTTCTTTAGAACAAGTTGCTCCCAATTTACTTTTTCAATTTTGTCATCTTCACCATCATCTTCATGAAATTCATATAAATTTGAAACATCACACACACACACACACACACACACACACACACACACACACACACACATATATATACACACATATATATACATGTATACACACACACACACACACACACACACACACACACACACACACATTTATATATGTATATATGTGTGTATATATATATATATATATATATATGTATATATATGTATATATATGTATATATATGTATATGTGTGTGTGTGTGTGTGTGTGTGTGTGTGTGTGTGTGTGTGCGTGTGGGGTAAAGTCACCTCATATGCATTATCACTCATTTTGTTCACAATTGTGTATGCTCTGATTTTTTTGTACCTCAACTTATTGTATGTCTTTTGGAAATTTTTCTTTCCTCAAGTAAACCATTAATAACTATCCTTCTTCAAATACCTTTAATTTTCTTTTGACATCTACTATTACTTTATATTTTTCATTGCTTTCTTCCAACTTTCATTTTACTTATTGAAACTACTACATATGCTTTGTGAGTGCTTCTACATCATCACTAATTCAATCTGCCATTAAAAATTGTACCAAATATAAAATACACATAGGATTTATTCTATAAACTATTTGAAATGGTGATTTTCCTATTAATCTATTCACTAAATTGTTATATACAAACTCATCTTATGGTAAAGCCAAGTCTTATTGCTTTGGCTTCTCTCCCACCATACATCTCAATAAAAAAAATTAAGCTCTTATTCACAACATCTATTTATCCATTTTTTTGTGGGTGATATGTACTACTGAATTATAACTTAGTATCCATCTTCTTTCACAAATTCATCCAAAAATAAATTAGAAGTTTCATGTCCCTATCTAAAATAATAGTTTATGGAATACTATGTAGTCTCACATTATCCATAAAAAATAATTTTGTAATCCTAGTGGCATCATTGGTTTTCTTACGTGTAATAAAATGAACCATTTTATAAAATATGTCTACAAAAATAAAAATTGAATCATTACTTCTCTATGTGTTTGGCAATCTTAACACAAAATCCATACCTAAATCTATCCATAGCACTCTTAGAATTCGTAATGGCATTTAAATTCTATTATCTTGTGCATGTCCTTTAGCCACTAGACATATTATGCACCTTGATACATACCTTTCCACATCTCTCTTCATCCTTACCAAAAAATAATTTTCCTCAACCAAAGCTATTATTTTCATCTTACCAAAATGTCTAGCCAAGCCACCACTATGTAATTCTCTTATTACATTATCTGGTAGAGACCAAACTAGAATGTACAAGAACAAGAATAAGAACAAGAACAAAATAATTAAAAACTACCAAGAATATGAAAATTACCAATAGTCCAAAATCTTGAAACAATACTCAGAATTCATTTGTATTGATTGTTTGAAATATCTACAAACCAAAATCATGCTTAAATAAGCCTCAACTTAGAAATTAGAGTTTACATGCAAAATTTGAAAAAAAAAATCTAAAACATTAACCCATTTTAAAAACTCTCCAAATAACATTAAAAACTTATGAATTATCTTAAACGCTATAATTAGACTATGAGACAAAATTTAAATGAAGTTGTCTGGTTGTAAAAATATATAATTTCTAAAAATATAAAAAATTTGAGAAAATTATTAAATTATAATTTTAGACCCTCAGATGATTACGTACAACTTCCAAAAATTATTAAAAAACATTCTTAGGTTATTATAACCACCTAATGAATTAACCAAATTTTTGACACGATCATTTGGGCATGTTGAATAGCGTAAAAGTAACTATGGGTCAAAACTTATGGCCTTCATATGTTGGCATGTTTTTTCTACATCATTCTCCTCTAATTGAAAATAACTCAGCTCTTACAAGTTGGTCTGATTATATTTATACCATTTTTCTTTGTCAATTTTCTTCATCTCCCATTCTAAAATCTTAGTGTTCTCTTCTTGTTTCAAGCCTTCCCATTGCATCAAATCCCTGTTATAATTCCATTTCCTTGTGCTCAATATCTTCATAACCAAAACCTACACTATTATTTTCATCTTCTTTTGAACTTGAAGCTCCAAATTTAATTTTTTATTTTTGTCATCTTTGCCATCCTCTGCATATATTTCATATAAATTTGAAATATTAAATAATGGATATATATCAAAATTCTATAATAAACTCACCTCATATACATTATCATTTATTTTTCACAATTTTACATGGTCTAATTTTTTTTTACTTCACCTTGTTTTATGTGTCTTGTGGAAATATCTCTTTCTTCATTTAAATCATTACTAACTATTCTTCAAATACCTTCAATATTATTATGACATCTATTTTTGCTTTATATTTATCATTACTTTTTTTCAACTTTCTTGTTACTCTTTACAACTATTGCATATGCTCTACAAATACTTTTACATCATCACTAATTTGATATGTAATTATCAATTATACCAAATATAAAATTCCCATGGGATTTCTTCCATAAACAATAAAAAAATGGTAATTTTCTAGTTGATCTATTCACTAAACTATTATATAGAAACTCAACTTATGATAAATCCATGTCCCATTGCTTTGGTTTCTCTCCCACTATGCATTTTAATAAATTTTCTAAGCTCATATTCATAACTTTTATCTGTCTATCTATTTTTGGGTGATATGTACTACTAAATTATATATTAGTACCCATCTTATTCCATAAAGTTCTCTAAAAATGACTTAGAAAATTTGTGTCCCTATCTCAAGTAGTAGTTTTTGGAATACCATGTAATCTCACAATATCCATAAAAACTAATTTTATAACCCTAGTGGTAAAATTAGTTTCTTACACGCAAAGAAATGAACTATTTTATAAAATTTGTCTACAATAACAATAAATAAAGCATTACCTCTTTATGTGTTTGGTAATCCTAATACAAAATTCATAATTAAATCTATCCATGGCCTTCTTTGAATTAATAATGAGATGTATAATCTATTATTTTGTGTATGTCCTTTAGCCACCTCACATATTCTACACCTTCGAACACACCTTTCCACATCTCTCTTTATACTTGGCCAAAAATATTTTTCTTTCACCAATGATATTGTTTGTGTCTTATCAAAATCTCCTACCAAACCACCACTATGTAGTTATCTTATTGTATTACCTCATAGAGACCCAACTGGAATACATAAGGACAAGAACAAGATAACCAAAAACTAACAAGAATAAAAAAATTACCAATAGACCAAGATCTTGAAACAATAATCTAAATTGATTCATATCAATTTCTTGAAATAACTAAAAATCTAAACAATTTACAAATAAGTCTCAACTTAGAAATTTGAATTTACATACAAAATTAAAAAAAACTAAAATTTGAAAAAAATTACATATTTCTAAAACTCTCAAAGTAACCCAAAAGTCTCTCAAAATATCCTAAGAATTATAATTAGGCTACAAAATTAAATTGACCTATTGTTGATATCTAATTCTAAAAATATATAATTTTTCAAAATAAAAAAATTTAAAAAAATTATTAAATTACAATTTTGGACCCTCAGATGATCACATATAGCCTCTAAAAAATTCTATAACACTATTAGGTCTTTAGAATAGCCTACAATAGCAACAACCTTTTTGATTTAGTTATGTTGGCATGTCAAAGATCTCAAATGGATCTATAGGTCAAAAGGTATGGCCTTTGAAATTGCCTTATTTTTTTGTATCATTCTCCTCTAGTTGAAAACAACTCAACTCCTTCAAGTTGTCTTGATTATATTACTGCCATTTTTTTATCAATCTTCTTCATATTCTATTTTAGAATCCAAGTGTTCTCATTTTGTTGTAAGCCTTCCCATTGTACTAAATACCTATTTTAATTCCCTTACCTTGTGCTCACTATCATCATATCTAAAACCTCCAATATTTTTTCTTCTTTATAATTTGATGCTCCCAATTGACTTCTTCATCTTCATTATATTTACCATCATCTTCATGGAATTTATATTAATCTGAAACATTAAATAATGGATATATATCAAAATTTTATGGTAAACTCACCTCATAAATATTATCATTGATTTTATTCATAATTATGTGTGATCCATTTTTTTAATACTTTAACTTATTGTATGTGCCTTTTGAAAATCTTTCCTTCCTCAAGTTAACCATTACTAAATCTCATTTTTCAAATACCTTCAATCTTCTTCTAACATCTAATGTTGCTTTATGTTTCTCATTACGCTCTTAGAAATTTCTTTTCACTCCTTGAAACTCTTGCATATGCTCTGTAAACACTTATACATAATCACTAATTCAATATGTAATTAGAAATTGTACCAAATATAATATAGCCATAGGATTTACTCTATAAATAATTTAAAATGGCGATTTTTTTACTGATCTATCCACTAAACTCTTTTATATAAACTCAACTTGTGGTAAATCCAAGTCCCATTGCTTTGGCTTCTCTCCCACTATTCATCTCAATAAATTTTTCAAGCTTCTATTCACAACTTTTGTCTATCCATTTATTTGTTGGTGATATGCATTACTAAATTGTAGCTTATTACCCATCTTCTTCTATAAAGTCCTCCAAGAATGAATTAGAATTTTTGTATCCCTATCTAAAGTAATAGTTTTTAAAATACCACACAAGCTCGCAATATCTATAAAAAATAATTCTACAAACCTAGTGGCATCAATGGTTTTCTTACAGGTAATGAAATGAACCAATTTAATAATTTGTCTACAATAAAAAAAATTGAATATTTTTCTCTTTTTGTGTTTGGCAATCCAAACACAAAATCCATACTTAAATATGTCAATGGCCCTCTTAGAATTGGTAATTATATGTAATGTCTAATATTTTATTCATGTCCTTTAGCCATCTAACATATTCTATACCTTGAAACATACCTTACCACATATTTCTTCAACATTGGCTAAAAATACTTTTCCTCCACCAAAGCTATTGTTTTTATCTTACCAAAATATCTAGCCAAATAATCACTATGTAATTATCTTATTATATTATTTCGTAAAGTCCCAACTAGAATGCATAAGAACAAGAATAAGATAACTGAAAACTAACAAGAATAAAAAATTATGAATAGACCAAGATCTTAAAATAATACTCAGAATTGATTTGTATTGATTGCTTGAAATAATTATAAACCCAAACCATGCTTAAGTAAGCCTCAACTCAAAAATTTGAGTTCACATGGCTAATGAAACAAAAATAATTTTTTTTTAAAAAATATTTATTTATAAAACTCATAAAATAATGCAAAAATCTCCCAAAATATCTTCAATATTATAGTTAGACTACGAGATTAAATTCAATTGAAATAAATATCTGGGTCTAAAATGATATAATTTTTAAAAATAAAATAAAATTAAAAAACTTGTAAAATCATAATTTTGGACCCTCAGATGATCATGTATAGCCTCTAAAAAATATCAAAAATAATGTTAGGCCATTATAACTACTCAAAATAGTAACAATAATTTTGATACAATCTTTTTGACACATCGAAGAGCTTAAACGGAGTTACAGGTCAAAAGTTATGGACTGTGAAAGTTGGCCTATTTTTTATGCTTCATTCTCCTCTGGTTGAAAATAACTTAGCTCCTATGAGTTGACTTGATTATATTGCTTTGATTTTTAATTATCAATGTTCTTCATAACCCATTCTATAATCCAAGTATTGTCTTCTTATTGTAAGCCTTCCCACTACACCAAATACCTGTTATAATTCCCTTGCCTTGTGCTCACTATCTTCATAACCAAAATCTACATTATGTTTTCTTTGTTCTTCTTTAGAACTTAATGCTCCGAATTTACTTCTTCATCTTCATCATGCTCACCTTCCTCTTCATGGAATTTATATAAATCTAAAATATTAAATAATGGATATATATAAAAATTATGTGGTAAACTCACTTCATATGTATTATCATTGATTTTGTTCATAATTCTACATAGTCTAATTTTTTTTTACTTCAACTTGTTGTATGTGCCTTTTGAAAATCATTCTTTCCTCATGCAATCATGACTAACTCTCCTTCTTCAAATACTTTCAATTTTCTTCTAACATTTACTGCTTTATATTTCTCATTACTTTCCTATAACTTTCTTCTTACTCCTTACAACTACTACCATTACTAACTTTCTTCTTCCTCAAATATGCCATTACTAACTCTCCTTCAAATACATTTTATTTTCTTCTGAAATCTATTACTTTATATTTCTGATTACTTTCATGTAACTTTTTTCTTAATCCTTGCAATTGTTGAATATGTTGTGTAAACACTTTTACATCATCACTAATTTGATCTACAATTGACAATTATACCTAATCTAAAATACCCATAGAATTTTTTTAATAAATAATTTGAAATAGTGATATTTTTGGTGATCTATTCACTGATCTATTATATGCAAACTCATCTTGTGGTAAAGCCAAGTCCCATTTCTTTGGATTCTCTCCCACTATGAATCTCAATAAATTTTCTAAGCTCCTATTCACACCATCTATCTATCCATTTTTTTGTAGGTGATATGCACTACTAAATTGTAGCTTAGTACCCATCCTCTTTCACAATGTCCTCTAAAAATATCTCAAAATTTTCATGATTCTATCTAAAGTAATAGGTTTTAGAACACCTTGTAATATCATAATATCCATGAAAAATAATTTTGTAGCCCTAGTGGCATCGTTTGTTTTCCTACATGCAATGAAAGAAACCATTTTTAAAAATATGCCTACAACAATAAAAAATGAATTCTTACCTGTATATGTGTTTAGCAAGCCTGACATAAAATACATATTTAAATGGGTCCATGGTCCTCTTCAAACTAGTAATGTCATGTAAAGTCTAGTGTTTTATGTATGTCCTTTAGCCACTTGACATATTCTACACCTTGAAACATACCTTGCCACATTTGCCTTCATCTTTGGTCAAAAACACTTTTCTTCCTCCAAAGCTATTTTTTGTGTCTTACCAAAATATCCAGCCAAACCACCGCTATGTAATTCTCTTATTATATTATCTCAGATAGACCCAATTGGAATGCACAAGAACAAGAACAAGATAACTAAAAATTAACAAGAACAAAAAAATTACAAATATGCCAAGATCTTGAAACAATACTCATAATTGATTCGTATTAGTTGTTTGAAATAATTACAAATACAAACCTTGCTTAAATAAGTCTCAATTCAGAAATAAGAGTTTGAATGTAAAATTTAAAAAAATATATTAAAAAAATGCATATTTTTAAAACTCTCGAAATAACCCAAAAATATCTCGAAATATTTTAAATACTATAATTAGACTATGAGACAAAATTCAGTCGAATTTGATATCCAATTTTAAAAATATATAATTTTTTAAAAATAGAAAAAACACCCAAAAAATTATAAAATAGTAATTTTCGGCCCTTATATGATCATGTACGGCCTCCAAAAAATATAAAAAACACTACTAGTCCATTACAACTGACTATGAAAGCAACAACATTTTTGATACGGTCGTTTTGCAATGTCGAAGAGTGCAAACGAAGCTCTGAGTTAGAAGTTATGGCCTCCAATAGTTGGCCTATTTTTTCTGCATCACTGTCGATACCCTGATAGACTTTAGAAATCGACACAAAAGTTAAGTTATCTTGATAATCAGCCTATTGTGACTAAATGAGGTCCAAATCTACTTAAAGTATGAACATGAGTCCACAATGTGGGAAGAGAGGTCGTGACATGTTCTCACTTTCAGATAATTTGTGGTAGTCTTATGTTCTCCACCATGTTATGTATTATTGGATCATATTTATTTGAGGTGCTTGGAGATGCCATGGTTTTTGTCATGAGTTAAATTACTGTCAAGGTTTTAATGGTAAAGATCATGGTTTTGTCCCTAATGGTCGTTCTGGAAATTGGTGACCAATTATTTTTTCTATGAATCTTTCTTGCATTCTATTATTTATTTTGTAATGATGATTTCTTCTGACACTCCTAAACAACTCCATGCAGTGAGTTGTACTTTTAATTTGTAGTTTTATTTATTAAATATATATATGTATATATATATGTGTGTATATATATATGTATATATATATATATATATATATATATATATATATATATATATATATATATATATATATATATATAAAATAGGCTTTAATTCTTTAGTCTCTTCTCTTGTATGTAGTTAATTCATTTTATAGCTATTTGACTTTTTGATTTTGTACCCATATCTTTTTGTTCTCTTAATAATATCCTTTATTTTATTTTATTTTTGGGTTAAATATACTTTTCAAATTCTTTTGTGCCACGAAATAGGTCCTGTTTCACCGAAAACATTATCATGCTTCTTTGTTTTATATATCACAAAACAACCAATCCTTTTTTTTTTTAAACCAAAAAAAGAGAAGTGGTGTAATGTACCTCGTTTGTCATAGTGAATGATATTTGATGTTTTCCTCTTCAGATTTTGCTTTCCTTTATGCGTTAGCGAGTCACTATTCTACAGCGTGTGAAGAGTTTCACAGAAGTTCCTGAGCTATGTGTATTTCTTTTGTTTGTCCACGTTTTAGTGCGTTCTCGGTCTAAATGAAACAGTTCAAAAGGCATTTTCCACTTTAGTAATTTCATATAATTTAACTTCTCGTCTAAGATATTTTAGACAAAAGATCAAGTTTGTTGAGATACTCAAAATTTTAGGCACTCGATGTGAATTTCCTATAGGATGAGTTTCCCGAAAATGAGCTGCTTTTGAGGTCAATTTTTGTTTTAAGAAATATAATCGCATACATTTTAATGACTGAATTCGTGAAAATGAAAGAACTGTTGTGTTTTGTACGTGTGTTCTCTAGGATGTTTCTTACTGATATTCCAGATCTAATACTGCCATGATTGAGCTTCTTACAATGAAAGATAATAAATAAATAATATTAAAACAAAGAGACTAATGTGTGTCCACCAATCTCACAGTAAACATTAAACAAAAAACAATTGATAATTAAATTTGAAGTGTAAAAGATTTTAAATTTTAGATTTCTATGTTTTCTAACATATATGTTTTATTTTGGTTGTCTTTATAACTTGCTGAATCCATTAAAAAAAAAAATTGTGTAAGTAATTAAATGTTAGTATAAGAAAGAAAGGAGAATAGCATAATAGTGGACTGGAAAAATTCGTAAATAAAAACGTTAGTTTGTGTTACAGACAGGTGTGGGCCTACTAACACCATGATGATTAGAACAACATAATAATAATTTATATTATATTTATTAAATTTTAATGTGAAATAAAATATTTTTTGATTTTTTATTTTTACGTTTTTAATATAAGAATATATAATATAAATTAATTTGATTATATGATATGTTTTGTTTTCTTCGGTTTTGTGAAAACAAATGGCTTGAATAATTAACTTTCAACGTTATGGATATTTCTTCTGCAGTCGACGTTTAATAATTAAAACATAAAAGCTTTTCAAAAAAAATTCCATACAATAAACAGGGGTTTTTTATGAGGTATTTAAACTAACATTTACTGGTTTAAAGACATTTCTCTAATGTTGAAATGCTAGTCTGACACACTAATCAGGTATTAGATGGTTTTAAGATTTACTTTCATATTTGATAAAACTGATTTTGAAAAATGTGGTTTTTTAGGGGGCGAAAAAAAAAAAAAAAAAAAAAGTTTTGTACACTTCACTCGTAAAGTGCTGTCTTGCATTTTCATTTTTAACAATTATAATGCTTTCTGCTCTTACGAAGTTACATTTCTTTCCCCTAAAACAATTTTATCATGGAGAGAGTGTCTCCTTTGGCAGTCATACAAACGATTTCGGTATGTGCGCACAAAATTTTAAATGGTTTCAAACAAAACATTTTTCAAAAAAGTTGACATTCATCCGAGAAAGCAGAAAAAAATAAATAAATAAATAAATAAATAAAATAAAATAAAATTAAACATTAACATTGCAAGGGATTTAGGTTAAAACATTTCTTTTCCTATAATTTTTTTTTTTTTTTTTCAAAACTCATTTTATATATTGGTTACAATTTTCATCTTTTCAAACTTTTAAAACAATTCACATGTTTTGTTTTAACCTCGTATACTCTACCCACTAGTGAACCTTCCAAGTCAGTGAAGTCCTTCTCATGATTGATGCAGGAAAAAATATGTTAATCTACTAGATGACACAACTATTGACTCATAGTTTTGTTTGAGCTCTTCCACACGTCAAAATGACTGTTTCAAAAAGTTTGATGCTCTCATAAGCCACTCCATCTATTTAAGGTTGTTTTTGATAATTTTTGGAGGCCATACGTGATCATTTGAGGGTTCAAAATTATCCTTTAATAAGTTTTCAAGAATTTTATATTTTAAAAAATTGTATACTTTTAAGAATGAACATCAACCTCATTTGAATTTCATCCCATAGGTTAAGTTTAGCATTTAGGATATTTCAAAAAAATTAGACGGGCACGCACATGCATACAAAACACACTATAAATAACAGCTACCAAAAATATATTTCTTTTAGATTTTAACCTTTTTTATTTTTTATTTTATTTTATTTATTTATTTATTTATTTATTTTATTTTATTTTTATTTTTTTTTTATTATTTTTTTTTTTTTCTGAATTTTGCATGTCAACTCCAATTATAAGTTGAGGCTTATTTAATTATGGTTTGGGTTGTAATTATTTCAATTTATTTAATATGAATCAATTTTAATTATTATTTCAGATCTTGACCTATTGATAATTTTATTATCTTGATAGCTTTCAGGCTCATTATCTAGTATTAGAGCAAGTTTGAATCTTGGAGGAGTAATACATGGTGAGAAGATGAGGAGGTATTCAAAATATGAACCAAACTATATAAGTGATGTAAAGGTAAGTGGAGAAATTAACGAGGTTATCACCAATCAAAGAAGAAGACAAGATGAATCATTACCTCTGTATGTGTTTGTCAATCCCAACACAAAATCCATATTTAAATCTATCCATGGCCTTCTTAAAACTAGTAATGGCATGTAAAGTCAAATATTTTTTGCATGTCATTTAGCCACCTGACATTTTCTGCACCTTGAAACATACCTTGTCACATGTCTCTTCATCTTTGGCAAATAATACTTTTCCTCTACCAAATCTATTATCTTCATTTTACACAAATTTCCATGCAAAACAACACTATATAATTATCTTATTATATTATCTCGTAAAGACCCAACTGTAATGCATAAGAACAAGAATAAGAACAAGGTAACATAAAACTAACAAGAAAAAAAATTACCAATAGTCCAAGATCTTGAAAGAATACTTAGAATTGATTTGTATCAGTTTATTGAAATAATTACAAATCCAAAACATGGTTAAATAAGCTTCAACTCAGAAATTAGAGTTTACATGCAAAATTTGAAAAAAAAACTAAAATCTAAAAAAAATTTAATTTTAAAACTCCAGTCATTAACGCAAAAATGTCTCAAAATAACCTAAACACTATAATTAGATTATGAGACAAAACGTAATTGAAGTTGATGTCCGCTTCTAAAACTACTTCATATGCACTACAAATGCTTTGGCATCATCAGTAATTTGATCTATAATTGGGAATTATATCGAATATTTTATACCCATAAGATTTTTTTCATAAACAATTTGAAATGGTGATTTTCCCATAAATCTGTTCACTGAACTGTTATATACAAACTTAGTTTATGGTAAGGCTATGTCCCATTGTTTTGGCTTCTCTTTGACTATTCATCTCAATAAATTTTTTGAGCTCTTATTCACAACATCTATCTATCCATCTGTTTGTGGCTGATATGCACTATTGAATTATATCTTGGTATCCATCTTTCTTCATAAAGACCTCCAAAAATGACTTAGAAATTTCATGTCCCTATATGAAGAAATAGTTTTCGAAACACCATGTAATCTCACAATATCCATAAAAATTAATTCTACAACCTTAGTGGCATCATTAGTTTTATTACATGCAATTAAATGAATGGTATTAAAAAATATGTCTACAACAACAAAAATTTAATCATTACTTATCTATGTGTTTGGTAATCAAAGAATATAATCCATACATAAACCAATCCATGACCCTCTTGGAACCAATAATGGTATGTAAAGTCCAGTAATTTGTGCATGTCTCTTAGATAGTTAGCATATTTTACACCTTGAAACATAATTTTCCACATATCTCTTCATCTTTAGCCAAAAATACTTTTCTCCCAACATAACTATTGTCTTCATCTTACCGTAAAGTCCAACAAAACCAGCAGTATGTAATTATCTTATTATATTATTTCATAAAGACCCAACTGAAATGCATAAAAATAAGAATAACATAACTAAAAACTAACAAGAACAAGAAAATTACCAATAATCCAAGATCTTTCAATAATACTAAGAATTGATTCATATTATTTTTTTTAAATAATTACAAACCCAAACCATGTTTCAATAATATGCAACTTAGAGATTAGTGTTTACATGTAAAATTTGAAAACCAAAAAAAAAAATCTAAAAAAATGCCTATTTTTGAAACACCCAAAATAATCTAAAAATATTTCAAAATATCCTAAACACTATAATTAGACTATGAGATAAAATTCAATCATATTTTATGTCTGGTTCTAAAAATATAAAATTTTAAAAATTATAAAAAACTCCAAAAAATTATTAAATTGTAGGTTTAGACATTTAGATGATCATGTACAGTGTTAAAAATATATCAAAAAACTACTAGCTCATTAGAACCACCTATGATAGTAATAAACTTTTTGATACGGTTGTTTTGGGATGTTGAGGAGCTCAAATGGAGCTATGGGTCAAAAGTTATGGTCTCTAAAAATTGGCCTTTTTTTTTGCATCATTTTTCTCTGGTTGAAAATAACTTAGCTCCTACGAGTTGGCCTAACTATATTCCTACTATTTTTCTTTGTCAATCTTCTTCAACTTCCATTATGTAATTCAAGTGTTTTTTTTCTTATTTGAAGTTTTTCCACTAGATAAAATACCTTTTATAACTCCCTTGCCTTGTGTTCACTATCTTCATAACCAAAACTTGGACTATTTTTTATTTCTTCTTCTTTAGAACTTGATGCTTTCAATTTACTTCTTCATCTTCCTCATATTCACCATCCTCTCCATGAAATTCATATAAATTTGAAACATTAAATTATATATATATATATATATATATATATATATATATATATATATATATATATATATATATATATATATATATATATATATATATATATATATATATATATATATATATTCATATTCTATGCTAAACTCACATCAGATGCATTATCATTCATTTTCTTCACAATTCTGCATGGTCTGATTTTTTAATACCTCAACTTATTGTGCCTTTTAAAAATATTTCTTTCTTCAAGTAAACTATAATCTTCTCTCCTTCATAGACATTTGATCTTCTTCTAACATCTACTACTAGTTTATATTTCTCATTACTTTCTTGTAAGTTTCTTCTTACTCTTTGCAACTATTTCATATGCTCTATAAACACATGTACATCATCACTAATTTGATCTAAAATTGTCAATTGTGCAAAATATAAAATACCCATAAAATTTCTTTCATAAATAATTTGAGATAGTGATTTTCCTATTGATCTATTCACTAAACTATTATATCCAAATTCATCTTGTGGTAAAGCCAAGCTTCATTGCTTTCACTTCTTTCTTACTATGTATCTCATATAATCTTCCATGATCCTATTCACAACTTCTGTCTATCCATCTATTTGTGGGTGATATGAACTACTAAATTGTATCATACTACCCATCTTTTTTCAAAAAATCCTCTAAAAATGACTTAGAGATTTCATGTCCTTATTTGAAGCAATAGTTTTTGGAACCCCATGTCATCTCATAATATTCATAAAAAATAATTATGTAACCCTAGTGTTACCATTGGTTTTCTTACATGTAATGAAATGTCGCATTTTATAACATATGTCTACAATAAAAAAAATGAATCATTATCTCTCTATGAGTTTGGTAATACAAACCAAAAAATCATACTTATATTTGTTTATGGCCCTCTTAGAACATGTAATCGCATGTGAAATCTAGTATTTTATACTTGTCCTTTAGCCACCTGACATATTCTACACCTTGAAACATACTTTGACACATATCTATTCATATTTAACAAAAAATACTTTTCCTCCATTAAATTTATTGTCTTCATCATAGCAAAATATCGAACCAAACCACCACTATGTAATTCTATTATTATATTATCTCGTAGAGACCCAACTGGAAAGCATAAGAACAAGAAAAAGATAATTGAAAACTAACAAGAACAAGAAAATTCTCAATACTATAAGATCTTGAAACAATAATCATAATTTATTTATATGTATTTAATAGAATAATTACAAATCCAAACCATGATTAAGTAAGCCTCAACAAAGAAATCAAAGTTTACATGCAAAATTTGAAAAAAAAAAACTAAAATATATAAAAATGCCTATTCTTAAAACTCTCAAAATAACTCATAAATCTCATAAACAATCCTAAAAATTATAATTAGACTGTGATTAAAAAAATCAATTGAAGTTGATGTGTGGCTCTAAGAACATACAACTTTTAAAAATAGAAAAACCTAAAAAAATCATGAAATCACAATTTTAAAACTTCAAATGATCATGTAAATCCTACAAAAAATATCAAAAATACTTATTGGCCTTTAAATTTTCCTGTAATAGTAAAATTATTTTTGGTATAGTCATTTTAATGTGTTTAAGTGGTCAAATAGAGCTACAAGTCAAAAGTTATGGTCTCCAGATGTTGGCCTATTTTTTTGGCATTTGTCTCCTCTAGTTGGAAACAACTCAACTTCTACAAGTTGGACTAATTAGATTGCTGCCAATTTTTTGTGTCAAAATTCTTCATCTTCCATTCTATAATCTAAGTTTTGTCTTCTTATTGCAATCCTTCCCACTGTACCAAATACCTGTAATAAGTCACTTACCTTGTGCTCACTGTCTTCATATCTAAAATTTGCACTATTTTGTTTTCCTTATTTTTTAGAACTTGATGCTCCTAATTTAGTTATTCATCTTACTTATCTTCACCATCCTCTCCATGAAATTAACATAAATCTAAAATATTAAATAGTAGAGATATATCAAAATTATGTGGTAAACTCACCTCATACGCATTATCATTTATTTTCTTCATAATTTTGCATGGTCCAATTTTTTTGTACTTCAACTTGTTGTCTATGCCTTTTAAAAAAAATTCTTTATTCAAGTAAAATTTTACTAACTCTCTTTCTTTAAATAGCTTTAATATTCTTTTGACATCTACTATTGCTTTATATTTCTCATTACTTTCCTACAACTTTCTTCTTACTCCTTATAATTGATACTTATTCTCTAAAAATACTTCTACATTATCACTTATTTGATCTGTAACTGGAAATTGTACCAAATATAAAATACCTATAAGATTTCATATAATAAATAATTTTAAATGATAATCTTCATAATAATCTATTCACTAAATTGTTATATGCAAACTCTTACTGTGGTAAAGCCAAGTCCCATTGCTTTAACTTCTCTCCCATTATGCATCTCAATAAATTTCTCAAGCTTCTATTCACAACTTCTATTTGTTCATCTATTTGTGGGTGATATACAGTACTGAATTGTAGCTTACTACCCATCTTCTTCTACAAATTCCACCAAAAATAACTTCAATTTTTTTTGTCCCTATCTGAAGTAATAGTTTTTGAAACACCATGTAATCTCACAATATCCAAAAAAATAATTCTGTAACCCTAGTGGCATCATTGGTTTTCTTACATGAAATTAAATTAATTATTTTAGAAAATCTCTCTACAACATCAAAAATAGAAACATTACCTCTCTGTGTGTTTGGCAATCCTGATACAAAATCCATACTTAAATCTGTGCATGGTGCTCTTGGAACTGGTAATGGCATGTAAAGTCTAGTATTCTGTGCATGTCCTTTAGTCACCTGACATATTTTTCACATTGAAATATACCTTACCACATCTCTTTTCATATTTTTCCAAAAATATTTTTCTTCCATGAAATCTATTATCTTCATTTTACCAAAATGTCTAGCCAAACCACCACTATGTAGTTGTCTTATTATATTATCTCGTAGAGACCCAGCTAGAGTGCATAAAAACAATAATAAGATTACCAAAAATAAGAATAAAAAATTTACCAATAGGCCAACATTATGAAACAAAACTCATAATTAATTTGTATTGATTACTTGCAATAACTATAAACCTAAACCATGCTTAAATAAGCTTTAACTTAGAAATTAGAGTTTACATATAATATTTTTACAAAATTAAAATAAAATGTAAAAATCCTCTATTTTTAAAACTCCAAAAATAACCCAAAAATCTCCCTAAATGTCATAAACACTATAATTAGACTATGAGATGAAATTTAGTTGATGTTGTTTCTTAGTTCTAAAAATAGAAAAAACTTGAAGAATTATTAAATCATAATTTGGAAGCCTTAGATGATCACATACAACCTCCAAAAAATATCAAAAACACTATCAGATCATAATAATTCCCTAGGAAATTAACAAACATTTTGATACAGTCATTTTGGTGTGTCAGAAAGCTCAAACAAAGCTATGAGTCAAAATTAATGGCCTACGAAAGTTCACCTATTTTTTATTCATCGTTCTCCTCAGGTTAAAAACAACTCAACTCCTACGAGTTAGCTTGATTATATTGGTACCATTTTTTCTTGTCAATCTTCTTCATCTCCCATTCTATAATCTAAGTGTTATCTTTTTGTTTCACCATTGCACCAAATACTTATTATAATTATCTTTCCTTTTACTCATTGTCTTCATAACCAAAACCTACACTATTTTTTCTTTCTTCTTTTTCAATTTTGTCATCTTCACCACTCTATTCATGTAATTTATATAAGTTTGAAACACACACACACACACACACACACACACACATATTTTGGTAAACTCATCTCATAGGCATTATCATTGATTTTCTTCACAATTATGAATGATCTGATTTTTTTTTACTTCAACTTTTTGTATGAGTTTTTTGAAAATCTTTCTTTCCTCAAGTAAACCATTACTAACTCTCCTTCTTCAAATAACTTTAGTTTTATTTTAAAACCTATTGTTGCTTTACATTTATCATTAATTTCTTGCAACTTTTTTTTATTCCTTGCAACTATTTCATATGCTTTGCAAACGCTTCTACATCATAAATAATTCAATCTATAATTAGAAATTGTACCAAATCAAAAAGATGCATATTATTTCTTCTATAAATAATTTGAAATGGAAATTTTCTTATTAATCTATTCATTGAACTATTATATATAAACATAGCTTATGGTAAATCCAAATCCCATTGCTTTGGCTTCACTCTCACAATGCATCTCAATAAATTTTTGAATCCCCTATTCACAACTTATGTCTATCCATCTATTTGTGGGTGATATGTACTACTGAATTATAGCTTAATAACAATCTTATTTCACAAAGTATTCAAAAAATAACTTAGAAATTTCATGTCTCTATCTGAAATAATAGTTTTTGGAACAATATGTAATCTCAAAATATCTATAAAAAATAATTTTACAAGCCTAGTGCAATCATTAGTTTTCTTATATGCAATGAAATGAAGTATTTTATAAAATATGTTTACAGTAATAAAAATTAAATCATTACTTCTCTATGTGTTTGGCAATTCTAACACAAAATCCATACTTACATCTATCCATGGCCTCTTGGAATTGGCAATGGCATGTAAAGTCTAGTATCTTTTGCATGTCCTTTAGCCACATACCATATTATACACCTTGAAACATACTTTTCCACATCTATCTTCATCCTTAGCTAAAAATACTTTTCCTCATTGAAAGCTATTATTTTCATCTTACCAAACTGTCTAGCCAAACCACCACTATGTAATTCTCTTATTACATTATCTCATAGAGACCAAACTAGAATGCACAAGAACAAGAACAAGAACAAGAACAAGAGAAAGAGCAAGAGCAAGAGCAAGAGCAAGAGCAAGAGCAAGAGCAAGAGCAAGAGCAAGAACAAGAAAAAGAACAAGAACAAGAACAAGAACAAGAACAAGAACAAAATAACTAAAAATTAACAAGAACAAAAAATTACCAATAGTCCAAAATCTTGAAATAATACTTAGAATTTATTTTTATCGATTGCTCGAAAAATCTACAAACCCAAACTATGCTTAAATAAGCCTCAACTTAGAAATTAGATTTTATATGCAAAATTTTAAAAAAACATAAATCTAAAAAAATCACCTATTTTTAAAACTCTCAAATTAAAATAATTATCTTAAACATTATTATTAAACTATGAGACAAAATTGAAAGGAATTTTTTGTCTAGTTCTAAAAATTAAAAAAAATTGAAAAAATTATTAAATTAGAATTTTAGACCCTTAGATGATCACGTGCAACCACTAAAATATATTTAAAACACTATTTGGTTATTATAACCACTTAAGAAATAAACAACCTTTTTGATACAACCATTTAGCATGTCAAATAGTTCAAACGTAACTATGGATCAAAAGTTGTGGCCTTCAAAAGTTGGCCTGTTTTTTTGCATCATTCTCCTCTTGCTAAAAACAACTTAGTGCTTACAATTTGGCTTGATTATATTTCTATCATTTTTCATTGTCAACTTTTATCATCTCCCGTCCTATAATCCAAGTGTTTTCTTCTTGTTGCAAGCCTTCCCACTGCACCAAATACCTATTATAATTCCATTTCCTTGTGCTCACTATCTTCATAACCAAAACCTACACTATTTTTTAAATCTTCTTTGGAACTTAATTCTCCCAATTTACTTTTTTATTTTCATCATCTTCACCATCCTCTCCATGGAATTCATATAAATATGAAACATTAAATTATATATATATATATATGTCAGAATTCTATGGTAAACTCACCTCATATACATTATAATTTTTTTTCATAATTTTGCATGGTTTGATTTTTTTGTACTTTAACTTGTTGTATGTGGCTTGTGGAAATATATCTTTCCTCATGTAAAGCATTACTAACTCTTCTCCAATACCTTTGATCTTCTTTTGACATTTATTTCTCCTTTATATTTATCTTTACTTTCTTGAAACTTTATTCTTACTCCTTACAACTACTGCATATGCTCTACAAATGCTTCTACATCATCACTAATTTGATCTGTAATTAGCAATTATACAAAATCTAAAATACCCGTAGGATTTCCTATATAAACAATCTAAAATGGTAATTTTGTAGATGATCTATTCACTAAACTATTATATACAAACTTAGTTTATGCTAAATCTATGTTCCATTGCTTTTGTTTCTCTCACACTATACATTTAAATAAATTGTTTAAGCTCCTATTAACAACTTCTATCTATCCATCTATTTGTGGGTGATATGTAGTAATTAATTATAGCTTAGTACCTATACTCTTTCATATAGTTTTAAAAAAATGACTTAGAAATTTTGTGTCCCAATTTCAAGTAATAGTATTTGGAATACCATGTAATCTCACAATATCCATAAAAATAAATTCTACAACCCTAGTGGCCATAATGGTATTATTACATGCAATGAAATGAACCATTTTAAAAAATTTGTCTACAATAACAATAATTAAATCATTACCTCTTTGTGTATCTAGCAATTCTAATACAAATCTCATAATTAAATCTATCGATAGCACTATTTGAATTGATAATAATATGTAAAATCTAGTAATTTATGTATGTCCTTTAGCCACTTGACATATTCTCCACCTTCAAACACACCTTGCCACATCTCTCTTCATCCTTGGTCAAAAATATTTTTATTTCACCAAAGCTATTATCTTTGTCTTATCAAAATGTCCTACCAAACCACCACTATGTAGTTATCTTACTATATTATCACATAGAGACCCAACTAGAATACATAAGAACAACAAAAAGATAACTAAAAACTAACAAGAATATTAAAATTACCAATAGGCCAAGATCTTTAAACAATACTTAAAATTGATTAATAATTATTTCTTGAAATAACTATAAACCCAAACCATTTTTATGTAACTCTCAACTCAGAAATTAGAGTTTACATACAAAATTTAAGAAAAAAAAACTCATATTTTTAAAACTCTTGAATAACCCAAAAATATCTAAAAATATCGTAAACATTATAATTATACTATGAGATGAAACTCAACTATATTTGATGTCCGATTCTAAAAGAAAATAATTTCTAAATATAGAAAAAATGTAAAAAAATTATTAAATTACATTTTTGGACCTTTAGATGATCACATATAGCCTCCAAGAAAATCTAAAACACTTTTGGATCATTATAACTGCCTAGAATAGCAACAACCTTTTTTATATAGTCATTTTAGCATGTCGAATAGCTCAAACAAAGCCACAGGTCAAAAGTTATGGCCTCCAAAAATTGGCCTAACTTTTTATATAAAATTCTCCTTTAGTTGAAAATAACTCTACTCCTTTAAATTGACCGGATTATATTGCTACCATTTTTTATCAATGTTGTTCATCTTCTGTTCTATAATCCAAGTGCTTTCTTCTTGTTGTGAGCCTTCCACTACACTAAACACTTGTAATAATTTCCTTGCCTTGTGCACACTGTCTTCATATCCCAAAAATCCACAATTTTTTATTTTTTCTTCTTTAGAACTTGATGTTCCAAATTTACTTCTTCATCTTCATTATCTTTACCATGCTCTCTATGAAATTTAATAAATTTGAAACATTAAATAATGGATATATATCAAAATTTTATGGTAAACTCACTTCATATACATTATCATTGATTTTCATCATAATTTTGTGTGGTCTAATCTTTTTGTACTTCAAATTATTATATGTGCCTTTTGGAAATATTTATTTCCTCAAGTTAACCATTATTAACTCTCATTCTTGAAATACCTTTGATCTTCTTTTGATATCTACTATTGCTTTGTATTTCTCATTACATTCTTGCAACTTTCTTCTTACTCCTTGTAAGTGTTGCATATACTTTGTAAACACTTATACATCATCATTAACTAAATTTGTAATTAGCAATTGTACCAAATATAATATAGCCATAGGATTTATTATATAAATAATTGGAAATGGTGCTTTTTTGCTGATCTATTCACTGAATTTTTATATATAAACTCAGCGTCTGGTAAAGTCAAGTCCCATTGCTTTGGCTTCTCTCCCACTATGCATATTAATAAATTTTCCAGGACTCTATTCATAACATTCATTTATCCATCTATTTATGGGTGATATGCACTACTGAATTGAAGATTAGTAGCTATCTTCTTCCATAAGTCTTTCAAAAATGACTTAAATTTTTTGTATTGCTATCTAAAGTAATACTTTTTACAATACCATGTAATCTCAAAAAGTCCATAAAAAATAATTCTACAAACCTACTGGAATCATTAGTTTTCTTACAAGTAATGAAATTAAAAGTTTTAGATAATCCGTCTACAATAACAAAAATTGACTCATTACCTCTTTATGTGTTTGGCAATCCCAAAACAAAATCTATAATTAAAAATTTGTCTATGGCCCTCTTGGAATTTGTAATGGAATGTAATGTCTAATATTTTATTCATGTCCTTTAGCCATCTGGCATAATCATTACCTTGAAACATCCCTTACAACATCTCACTTCATCCTTGGCTATAAATACTTTTCCTCCACCAAAGATATTATTTTTGTCTTACCAAACTATCTATCCAAACAACCACTATTTAATTCTCTTATTATATTATCTTGTAAAGAACAAACTGGAATGCTTAAGAATAAGAATAAGATAACTAAAAACTAACATGAATAAGAAAATTGTCAATACACCAAGATCTTTAAACAATACTCAAAATTGATTCATATTGATTGCTTGAATTAATTATAAACCCAAGCCATGCTTAAATAAGCCTCATGTCAGAAATTAAAGTTTACATGCATAATTCCAAAAAAATTGAATTTAAGAAAAAATGCTTATTTTTAAAAGTCTCAAAATAACCCAAAAAAATCCCATAATATCCTAAACATTATAATTACACTACGAGATGAAATTAAATTGAAGATAATGTCTAGAACTAAAATGATACAATTTTTAAAAATAGAAAAAACCTAGAAAACTCATTAAATCACAATTTTGGATCCTCAAATGATCACATATAACCTCTAAAAATATAAAAAATAATGTTAGGCCATTATAATTACTCAAAATAGTAACAATTTTTTTTATTTGATTGTTTTGACGTATTGAAGAGCTCAAACAAAGCTATAGGTCAAAAGTTAAGGACTCTAAATGTTGGCCTATTTTTTATACATCATTCTCCTCTGGCTGAAAATAACATAGCACCTGCAAGTTGACCTAATTATATTAATTTCATTTTTACTCGTTAATCTTCTTGAACTCTCATTCTATAATCCAATTATTTTATTCTTGTTGTAAGCCTTCTCACTACACCAAATATCTATTATAATTCCCTCGCCTTGTGCTCACTAATTTAATAACTAAAATATTCACTATTTTTTCTTTCTTCTTCTTTGGAACTTGATGTTCCCAATTTACTTCTTCATCTTCGCCATCTTCACCATCCTCTTCATGGAATTCATATAAATCTAAAACATTAAATAATGGATATATCAAAGTTATGTGGTAAACTAACCTCATATGCATTATGATTGATTTTTTTCATAATTGTGCATAGTCCAATTTTTTTATACTTCAACTTGTTGTATGTGCCTTGTGAAAAACAATTTTCCTCAAATATGCCATTACTAACTCTCCTTCTTCAAATACATTTTATTTTCTTCTGAAATCTATTACTTTATATTTCTGATTACTTGCATGTAACTTTTTTCTTAATCCTTGCAACTGTTGAATATGTTGTGTAAACACTTTTACATCATCACTAATTTGATCTACAATAAACAATTATACCAAATCTAAAATACCCATAAATTTTTCTTAATAAATAATTTGAAATGGTAATTTTTTTGCTGATCTATTCAATGAACTATTATATGCAAACTTCTCTTGTGGTAAAGCCAAGTCTCATTGCTTTGGCTCCTCTCTCACTATGCATTTCAATAAATTTTCTAAGCACCTGTTCACACCATCTACCTGTCCAACTATTTATGGGTGATATACACTACTGAATTGTAGCTTAGTACCCATCTACTTCCATAAAAACCTTCAAAAATTACTCAAAATTTTCATGATCCTATCTGAAGTAATAATTTTTGGAACACCATGTAATCTCATGATATCCATAAAAAACAATTCTGCAACCCTAGTGGCATCATTGGTTTTGTTAATTGTAATGAAATAAACCATTTTAAAAAATTTGTCTACAATAACAAAAATTGAATCATTACATCTCTATGTGTTTGGCAAGCCCGACACAAAATATATAGTTAAATCGGTCCATGGTCCTCTTGAAACTGATAATGGCATGTAAAGTCTAGTATTTTACTCATGTCCTTTAGCCAATTGACATATTTTTTACCTTGAAACATACCTTGCCACATCTCTCTTTATCTTTTACCAAGAATACATTTCTTCCACCAAAGCTATTTTCTTTGTCTTACCAAAATATCTAGCCAAACCACCACTATGTAATTTTCTTATTATATTATCTCGTAGAGACCCAACTAGAATGCACAAGAATAAGAAAATTACAAATAGGCAAAGATATTGAAACAATATTCATAATTGATTTGTATTGATTGTTTCAAATAATTACAAATCCAAACCTTGTTTAAATAAATCTCAACTCAGAAATAAGAGTTTACATGTAAAATTTGAGATATATATATATATATATATATATATATATATATATATATATATATATATATATGCATATTTTTAAAACTCTCAAAATAACCCAAAAATCTTTTGAAATATTCCAAATACAATAATTACACTACGAGATGAAATTCAAATAAATTTGATATCTGATTTTAAAAATACACAATTTTTAAAAATAGAAAAAATCCAAAAAATCATTAAATCACAATTTTAGACCCTTATATGATCATGTACGGCCTCTAAAAATAGCAAAAACACTACTAGGCCATTACAACATTTTTGATACGATCATTTTTCAATGTCGAAGAGCTCAAACAGAGCTATAAATTAAAAGTTATGGCCCCCAGAAGTTGACTTACTTTTTCTGCATCACTGTTGATGACCTGATAGACTTTAGAAATCAACACAAAAGATAAGTTATCTTGATAATCGACTTATTCTAACTAAATGAAGTCCAAATCTACTTAAAGTATGAACACAAGTCCACATGCGGGAAGAGAGGTCGTGACATGTTCTCACTTTAAGATAGTTTGTGGTAGTCTTAGGTTTTCCACCATGTTTTGTATTCTTTGATCAAATTTATTTGAGGTGCTTGGAGAAGCCATGGTTTTTGTCATGGGATAAATTATTGTCAAGGTTTTAATGGTAAAGATCATGGTTTTGTCCCTAATGGTCGTTTTGGAAGTTGGTAACCAAGGCTATTTGCTATGAATTTTTCTTGAATTTTATTATTTATTTCACAGTGTTGATTTCTTTTGACACTCCTAGACAACTCCATGCAGTGAATTCTACTTTTAAATTGTAGTTTTATTTTTTTAAATTATAGGCTTCAATTCTTTAGTCTTCTCTCTTGTGTGTAGTTAATTCATTTTATAGCTATTTGAGATTTTGATTTTGTACCCATCTCTTTTTGTTCTCGTAATAATATCGTTTAATGTTCTTAATTAAATATACTTGTCAAAATCTTTTGTACCACGATATAGGACCCTTTTCATCGAAAACATTATCATGCTTCTTTGTTTTATATATCATAAAACAACCAATCTTTTTTTTTTTAAACAAGAAAAAATAAGTGGTTTAATGTACCTCGTTTGTCATAGTGAATGATATTTGATGTTTTCCTCTTCGGATTTTCCTTTCCTTTATACGTTAGCGAGTCACTATTCTAGAGCATGTGAAGAGTTTAACCGGAGTTTCTGAGCTACGTTTATTTCTTTTGTTTGTCCACGTTTTAGTAATTGTTCAGTCTACATGAAATAGTTCAAAAGCCATTTTCCACTTTAGTAATTTCATATAATTTAACTTCTCGTCTAGGATATTTTAGAGAAAAGATCAAGTTTGTTGAGATACTCAAAATTTTAGAGCCTCGATGTGAATTTCCTATAGGATGAGTTTCTGGAAAATGAGCTGGTTTTGAGGTCAATTTTTGTTTTAAGAAATATAATCGCATACATTTTAATGATTGAATTCGTGAAAATGAAAGAACTGTTATGTTTTGTACGTGTGTTCTCTAGGATGTTTCTTACTGATATTCTAAGTCTAATACTACCATGATTGAGCTTCTTACAATGAAAGATAATAAATAAAAATAAAAATATTTAAAGAGACCATTGTGTGTCCACCAATCTCACAGTAAACATTAACCCAAAAAAACAATTGATAATTAAATTTTATGTGTAAAAGATTTTAAATTTTAATGTTTTCTAGCATATATGTTTTATTTTAGTTGTCTTTATAAATTGTTGAATCCATTAAAAAAAAATTGTGTAAATAATCAAATGTTAGTATGAGAAAGGAAGGACAATAGCAGAATAGTGGACTGGAGAAATTAGTAAATAAAAATGTTAGTTTGTGTTAGAGACGGGTGGGCCTACAAACACCACGATGATGATGATGATGATGATGATGATGATGATGATGATGATGATGATGATGAGAAATAAAATATTTTTTATTTTTACATTTTTATTATAAACATATATAATATAAAATAATCTGATTATAAGATATGTTTTGTTTTCTTCGGCTTTGTGAAAACAAATTGCTTGAATAACTAACTTTCAATGTTACGGATATTTGTTTTGGAGTTGACATTTAATAATAAAAACATAAAACCTTTCCAAAACTTTTTCCATACAATAAACTGGGATTTTTTATGAGGTATTTAAACTAACATTTACTGGTTTAAAGACATTTCCCTAATGTTGAAATACTATTCTCAAACACTGATAAGGTATTAGATGGTTTTTAAATTTATTTTCATATTTGATAAAATTGATTTTGAAATATGTGGTTTTTGAGAAAAAAAAAGGTTTTGTAGATTCTTCACTCGTAAAGTGCTGTCTTGCATTTTCATTTTTAACAATTATAATGCTTTCTGCTCTTACGAAGTTAGATTTTTTTCCCCTAAAACAATTTTATCATGGAGAGAGTGTCTCATTTGGCAGTCGTACTAATGATTTGGGTATGTGCACACAAAGTTTTAAAAGGTTTCAAACAAAACATTTTTCAAAAAAGTTGAGTTTCAAAAAAATAAAAATAAATAAACACATCAACATTAACATTGCAGGGGATTTAGTGTTGAGACGTTTCTTTTCCAATAACTTTGTTTATTAATTTTTTTTTTTTTTCAAAACTCTTTTTATATATTGGTTACAATTTTCATCTTTTAAAACTATTTACATGTTTTTTTTTAACCTCTTATAATCTACCCACTAGTGAACCTTCCAAATCAGACAAATCCTTCTTGTGATTGATGCAGGAAAAAATAGGTTAATCTTCTAGAGGATTTAACTATTGACTCATAGTTTTGTTTCAGCTCTTCGACATGTCAAAATGATTGTCTCAAAAAGTTTGATTCTCTCATAAGCCACTCTATCCATTTATAGTTGTTTTCAATATTTTTTAGAGGCCATAAATGATCATTTGAGGGCTCAAAATTATCATTTAATGAGTTTTTAAAGAATTTTATATTTTAAAAAATTATATATTTTTAAGCACGAATATCAAACTCATTTGAAGTTCATACCATAGGCTATGTTTATCATTTACGATATTTAAAAAAAATAAATAGAGCTGCACATGCTTACATGCAAAACTCAATATAAATAGCAGATGCGAAAAATGGTTTTTTTTAAGATTTTAATTATTTTTTAATTTTGCATGTCAACTCCAATTACAAGTTGATGCTTATTTAATCATGGTTTAGGTTATAATTATTTCATGTTATTTAATATGAATCAATTTTAATTATTGTTTCAGGGCTTGACCTATTGGTAATTTTATTATCTTTATAGTTTTTGGGTTCATTATCTAGTATCAGAGCAAGTTCAAATCTTAGAGTAATACATGGTGAGAGGATGAGGAGGTATTGAACAGATGAACCAAACTATACAAGAGATGTAGAGGTAAGTGAAGAAAATAATGAGGTTATTACCAATCAAAGAAGAAGACAAGGTGGTGATGAGGAGCAAACAAATTATGATGAAAATGTTTAGCATGAAGAAGAACAAGCGTAGCTACCATCGATGGATGAGATGATGGTTCAGTATTTTGAAAGTATAAATGATTATCAAGGAGAAGTTTTTTGAGTGGAAGACTATGAGAGAAGACAAGAAACTAAATTTTGCATGCATAAATTTAAAGGTCATGCAATGATTTGGTTGGATCACTTACATAAAGAGAAATAGGAAAAAGGTAAAAAGAAGATCAATTCATGAAAAAAGATTAATAAGAAGTTGAGAAAAAAAATCCTGTAGATTATGCATAAACCTTATATAGAAGAATTCATAATTTGAAGCAAAAAATTCATAGTACACAAGAGTATATAAAGTTTTACAAGCTTTTTATATGAGTGGAGCATGATAAAATGAAAGAGTAGATGGATGCAAGCTATATAAATAATTTGAAATATACTATTCAATATGAGTTAAGCATGCATAAAATACTTAGCATGGAGACATATCAATTAGCTTTGAAGGTAGAATTAAAAAAAATGGAAAAAAATTTACAAGAAGGGGATGAGGTGGGTTTAATACCAGTAAAGGTGAATCATCACATGGTGTAGAAAGGAAATATGACAACAGGTAAGGGTTTCAATACCAACAAAGAGGAAGAGGGTTTCAGATAGGATGAGGTTACAGGGGTGCTAGAGGATGGTTTCTAAATCATTGCAAATCTTATGTTTTTCATAGATGTGGAGAAGGAAATAGAGAGATTGAGTTTCCACACTATCAAGATCAAAAAAAGAGGTATGAAGATCACACAATATTGAATTTAGTTTATTCTCAGATAAAAAAGCTAAATACTAAAGTTGTAGTAGCAGATGCTGGAGAAAATCTCATAGTCAGAAGAACAACAATCACTCCAAGGAAGGAATACGTGTAGAATATAGAAGGTGGTGATGCATGGCTGTGATCAAATATTTTTTGAACATGACATACTTTAAGTGATAATATATGTAATATAATTATAGATGGTGGTAGTTGTAAAAATATAATTTCTAAAGAAATGAAAGAAAAATTAAATTTTGAATGTGAAAAACATCATAATCCTTATCTAATTTCATGGTTTAACAAAGGGAATGATGTTATAGATGAGAAGAAATGTTTAATCAAGATTTTTAAAAGAAAAACTTATAATGATGTAATATGGTGTGATCTTATTCTGATGGATGCATGCCATTTGTTATTAGGGAGATCAATGTAATTTGACAGGAAAGTAACTCATGATGGAACAAAAAACACATACACTTTTTGGAAAGGTGTTACAAAGGTAGTTTTTTTTACCTCTTAAAGAGGAAGAGAAGATATAAACCATGCTCTCTAAGAAATAATTTATTCAAGATATGAAGGTATTAGGTTGTTGTTATGTATTACTACCAAAAAATGAACACATAGAAGTTGTGAAAATATTAACAAAAATAACGAGAGTGTTGAAACAATATGCAGATACTATGCATGATAATTCACCATATGGTTTACCATCAAAGAGAGATATTCAACATCATATTGATCTGATTTCAAGATCATATCTACTTAATTAAAGAACTTATAAGATTAGTCTAATAGAATATGTAAAATTAACTAAATGGGTTATTGAATTTTTAAGAAAGAAGTTGATAAGAGAGACTATGCGTCCATATGTAACACCATCATTACTAACCCAAAATAAATATGAAGGATGGAGGATGTATATAGATAGTAGATCAAATAATAAAATTATAATCAATTACATATTTTATTTACCTCATTAAGATGATATGATGGATATGATTGTAGGAGAAAAATATTTTACCAAGAATGATTTAAGAAGTGGTTATTATCATATTCAAATTTTTAAAGGAGATGAGTGGAAAACTATATTCAAGACTAGGGATGACTTTTATGAGTGGATGATGATGCTACTCAGATTATATAATGCACCTACCACATTTACAAGGGTGATGTATACAGTTTTATGAGAATATATTGGTAATTTTATGGGTATTTAAATTTGTGATATTTTGATATTAAGAAAGATTGAAGAAGAATACTTACAATATTTTTAATGTTACTAGATTTGTTAATAAATGAGAAGATGCATACAAATTTAAAGAAATACATATTTATGCAGAATAGTTCGGTATTTCTGAGATTTGTGGTTTTTACGGTTGGTGAGAATTAATGAAGTAAAGATAAATAAAATTGTTGAGTGTCCTATTCGAAAAAGCATTATAGAGGTAATAAGTTTCTACGATTTAGCAACTTTTCATATAAAATTTATATAAAATGTTAGTAGTACTGTTGCATCGATAACACATTGCATAAGAGGGAAGGAATTTATATGGACTAGAGTAGTGATACATAGGTCATTGTTAGATTAATAGAAAATGGTCTTGAAAACATTGGCATATCATAAATATCATCTAGAGATTTACAATGGTATGTGGAATGTGGGAAATAGAGCTCATTTTCTCCTTATGTAGTGAGTCAAAGCTCTAGTCAAAGCAGGTCAATGTTTTAGTCAAAGTTGGTCAAACTAAACACATTTATGATCATGAAACATTTTTGAACCAATTTCATGACATATAAATCATCTCAATATTTTTTACATATTTTTAATGGACCAAATCTCAGTCAATATGCAGAAATAATGCCTAGTCAAAATTGTTGTCAAACTTCTTCAAAGTGATGACATGGTAGAAACGTGAACCAATCACAAGGTGACATGTGGCAGCAAGTTCATGGAAAAATTGATTTTATTTCATCCTTCATCTTTGAAAATATAGTATTTTGGTTTGATTCAGGTTTGAATCATGAATGCTAATTCATTACATTATTTTCCAACTTAGCATGGTCCAAGGTCAAAGTACCATGAAACCTAACTACCATGACCAAGCTTAACATGCTCGTGTTCAGCATGGTTGACCTAGAGCATGGATGTGAAAAATATGAAATGTATCAACAAAAAATTACATGTAAAATCTTGAGATAAGTTTTTTTTTCCATGCGTAGGAATTGGAAGCTATGAAGCCCATGCTTTTTCAAAACTAAACCAACACACTATTCTAAATGTAGGGTATTGTTTGGATTAAATCAAATGCCTAGCTAATGGGAATAGAAATTCTAACCTATAGAATAAAATGATAAGGCTTTACTCATATGTACATGGGATTGAGTTCATATATAAATCTATGAATTTCTATTTGAACACCAAGTTTTAGCTAATTGTACTAAGGCATAAAAGACCTAATTGCACTCTCCCTCAGTTTTGAGGCATCTAGATTGATTTTCAGACATCAGAGTAAACCAAAAAGTTGTTCTAGACTCTAAGAAAGTTTCATAAATATATTGAGTGTCTATATTTAATGTATTTTTATGTAATTTTTAATTCCTCATAGTGAAGTTTTATAGATTATGTATTGTCCAGTTTAGGACCTGTTCTCATGTATTACCATTTCTGAAGCATCTAGAGTCATTTTCAAACATCAGATTGAACAAATGAAATGTTTTATAATCTAAGAAACATTTGGTTATATAATTATTTTCATGGTTTTAGTTCATTTGTGCCACTTTTTGAATCCATAAAATGATACATTTGGTAGAGAACTTCAGGAACACTAGATTATTTTCATGACAGGAAGGTGGTAAGTTCATCTGAGAGTACCATAACTATTCAAAGGTATATTTATAAGTTTTATGAAATATTAGAGTGTCCATTTTAAAATTTAAGATTTTATTAATTTACTTTAAATTCATGGAAATTAATAGGTTGATGTTTTAAGTGAACCCAAATATATAGGTATTATCGAACACCATAATCAACTCTTGTACACTGTGGTTCATATGTTTGAATTTATTTTCTTTCAGTTGATTATTTTTATAAATAATTTTATAATGTTTAATAAATTTCCTAAAAATATCCATTGGTAAACATTTTGGCATGATTTTGTGCCAATTTATGAATCAAGCAGTCATGAAAAGCTTTAAACTTTTTAAGAACAGGATTGCAAAAAGACCAATTTTACCATTATGAGATTTTTAAAAAGTCTTTTAGGTTGATTATAATGCATTATTTTTTGTAATTGGTGATATGTTGAGTCACTAATGAAATCCAATAGCATATTTTAGTGAAAATTTTAATGAATTAAGAACAAAGTATTCTACCTATGATGTTGAACTTTATCGAATTATATAAGTATTAAAACATTTAGTACATTGCTTGGTACCTAAAGAGTTTATCATATTTACATATCATGAGGCTTTGAAGTATGTGAACACACAAAATAAATTGAATATTAGGCATGTAAAGTGGGTTTCCTTCTTTCAAGGGTATATTTTTGTGTTAAAACATAAATTAATAAAATAAAATCAGGTAACTAATGGCCAAAGATGAAGAGATATGTTTCAAGGTGCAGGATATGTCAAGAAATTAAAGGAAATACACAAAAAATTGTACTATATATGTCTTCACATATTCTAAGAGGACCATGGACATATTTGAGTATGGATTTTGTGTTGGGACTACCAAGCACACAAAGAGATAATGGTTCAATTTTTATTGTTGTTGACAATTTTTTTAAAATGGTTGATTTTAATGCATGTATGAAAACTAATTATACCACTACATTTTTAGAATTATTTTTTAAGGATATTGTGAGATTGCATGGTCTTTCAAAAAATATTACTTTAGATAGAGATATGAAATTTCTAAGTCATTTTTGGAGGACTTTGTGAAATAAAATGGGTACTAAGCTATAATTTAGTAGCACATATCACCCAAAAAGAGATTGATAGCTAGAAATTATGAATAGGAGCTTGAATTTTTTTTTGAAATGCATAGTGGGAAAGAAACCCAAGTAATGCAGCTTGTATATACCAAAATATCAATTTGCATATAATAGTTCAATGAAAAGGTCAACAAGAAAATCACCATTACATATTTTCTATAGAAGAAATCCTATGTGTATTTTAGATGTGGTATAATTACCAATTATAGATCAAATTAGTGATGATGTAGAAGCATTTGCAGAGCATATGTAACAGTTTTAAAATAGAGTAAGAATAAATTTGCAGGAAATAAATGAGAAATATAAAGCATTAATTTAAGTCATAAGAAGATCCAAGGTATTTAAACATGGAATGCTTGTAATGTTTTATTTAAGGAAATAAAATTTTCTAAAAGGTATGTACAAGTTGAAGTAAAAAAATAATGGCCCATCCAGAATTGTGAAGAAAATCAATGATAATGCTTATGAGGAGAGTTTACCATAGAATAATGATATATCTCTAATATTTAATGTCTCACATTTACATAAATTCCATGGAGAATATGTTTAAGGTGATGAAGATGAAGAAGTAAACTAGTAGTAATAAGTTTCAAAGAAAAAAATGGGAATGATAGTTCATGTTTTAGATATGAAGATAGTGAGCACAAGACAAGGGAATATATCAAGTATTTTGTACCATGGGAAGGATTGTAGCAAGAAGACAACACATTGATTATAGAAGGGAAGCTAAAAAATATTGATAAAAAAAAATTGTAGCAGTACAATTAGGGTAACTCGTAGGAGATGAGATGTTTTCAACTAGAGAAAAATGATGCAAACCAAATAGGCCAATCTCCTGAAGGCCATAACTTTTGAAATGTAGATCCGTTTGAGATGATCCACACACCAAAAAGATAATATCAAAAAATTTCATGCTTACATAAGCTGCTATATCCATTTATAATAGTTTTTTATATTTTTTAGAAGCCATATGTGATAATTTGAGGGTCTAAGGTTATTGTTTAATGTTTTTACAACAATTTTCTATTTTTAAAAACTGTATATTTTTAGGAACAAACATAAACAGCAGTTAAGTTTTATCACATAGGCTAATTTTAATATTTTAGATATTTCAAGAATTTTTTCGATCTATGCACACATACGTGTGAAACTTACTATAAATAGTAGCTGCCAAAAATAGACTTTTTTAGATTTTAGTTTTTTTATTTCAAATTTTCCATTTTAACTCCAATTCTGATTTGAGGTTTATTTAAGCATGGTTTGACTTGTATTTATTTCAATTAATTTAGTATCAATAAATTCTAAGTATTATTTCATATCTTGTCCTATTGGTAATTTTATTATCTTGATAGTTTTCAATTTTATAAGTGACTTTTTATGCCTTCGCATTGGTTTAATGTCATTTAGATTCAAGGTAAATGGGTTGTGTAGACACCTATTTTTGGAAGAGCACCACTTTTTAAATGTATTTTTAATGTTTTTATCATATTTATTTAATCTATAAAAAATTGGTTATTTTTTGTACACTTGGCTCTTTTCTTGGGCCACGTAACATTATATTTTAGCTTATGTTTTCCTAATAATTTTAAACTACACTTAATTTTAATCAATGAAAATATATTTATTAAAGAAATAATATATGAAAACCTATCAACCATATATCCATTTGGCTTGACATGGCATTAAGCGCCCACAGAATATCTAAAACACAACTTTAGCTTTTTTTATAGGGATATGTCATTTGCCTATAACATTGTATTCTTGCATTTTCAGTCCATCATACTCTAATTATAGCTTTTAAAATATTTTATGTTCACCTAATTTTTATACTAAGGGATAACATGATATGATAAATTGAATAAATAGAGTAATGAATTAATGAGAAAGTGTGTACTAAGGGATAACATGAGTTCACATGCAACACTAGCATTAGTAACTCCACAGAAATATGGAACATGGATAATGTCTATGGATAACATATAAATCAATAAATGAACCATGAAATATATATTTATTATACCTTGCTAAGATGAATGAGCAATTTGATTTTAGGAGTGAAATACTTTAGTAATATTAATTTAAGGAGTGGATACTATCAGATTCAGATTCATCAAGGACATGACTGGAAAATAACATTCAAAAATAGGGATAAATCATATGAATGAATGGTGATGGCATTCAAATTAACTAATTCACTTAACATGTTTATGAGGGTGATGAACATAGTGATATGAGATTACATTGGTATATTTTTATATTTAGTTTAAGAGTACAAATGATAACTTAAGGCATTGAAGAATGGTACTTGAATTATTAACAAAATAAAAGACTGATGTGAATTTTTAGAAGTGAAATTTTAATAATAACAATTTTGTATTTTTGAGATTTTTAGTTTCATCATATGGTGTAAGAATGGTTGAATGAAAAGTAAAGGAAATTATTGAGGTACATATTCAAAAGAGAATCACATAGATAAGATGTTTCCATAGTTTAACAACATTTTTCATTAATTTAATTAGGAATTTTAGTTGTATTTTTATAGTGATAATAAAATGCATGAGAAGAAAATAATTTCCATGGACAAAGCTTGCCAAAAACAAGATTTAAATTATTAAAGAATAATATTATATAAAAAATTATTTTAGAATTACAATATTTTAACAAAGATTTTAAGGTGGATTTTGATGTTTTGCATAAATAAATTGGTGTCCTATTGACTCAAAAAAGAAGGGACATTATAATTATGTTATAGTTTTGGTTAACCGTGATATCTCTAAGGAGATCCTTACACAAATGGGCTTGAATGTTAGCGACATGAATTGGGTGAAACATTTAAACTATGAAGGTTACCTTTTATATGTCAGATAATTTTTAAAACTATTCATTTAGCTTACAGTTATCCACATATCAAATTTAAGAATGATATATTTGGTGGAATGATGTTGTTTGAAAACATACTATAGTTCAAGCCAATAATGAGAGTGACGAGGAGAGTGATGTTTTGAATTTGGTTCCAGAAACACTATAGAATGTTTGATCCTAATATATAATATTGGTGACCCTTATATGGGATATTTTTATAGGTGATAGATCTTTACCAAATAATGACTTTGTTTCAGATATAATAATGATAATTTTTACTATAGTAAGGTTTTTAGGACTCAGATATGTCTAAAAAGTATTTAATCTACTAATTTATAAGGTGAGGGTTTATTGGCTACAGTCTATTTGTCAAACTATAAACTAGAATATGGACTTGAAATCTCTATTCCCATCTTTATATATTCAGAGGAAGGAAGTGATTAGATGGTTGTGAGCAACATAAGGAAGAGAAACAGTAAGAAATAATTTCAATCTTTGATTATGAATCTTATATATTGAAAATAAAATTATATGGGAGTGTCATAATTTAAGTTAATTCTAGTGTTGGATTACATTAGGTTCATGGATTTTATGTAGCATGTCTCTTTGTTCATCTAGTAGATGAATCTCATCGAGCTTTTATTATTTTTTTTTAATATTCTTTGTAAAGGGTTGGGTCTCTATTTTTAACGCCCACATTACCATTATTAAAAAAATATGAGACATTTACTATTTATTATGAATAATTTATATAAGATGGTTATCTCTTCAAGAGAAAATAATTGTGTATTATAATTTGATATCTAAGAGACAATTATTTAATATGATTTTAAAATGGTGGTATTAATGGATATTTTTGTAATAGTAAAAAAAATATTACTTGGAGGAGAAGTAATTTTGCAAAAAGATAAGGTGAGATGTGGCGAGGTATGTTTCAATATGTAGTATATTACATGTTGATAAAGGCCATACATAAAATGCATCTACATTCCATTACCAATTCCAATACTACCATGAACATAATTGAGTATTGAGTTTGTGATGGGTTTTTGAAACACACAAAGAGATGATGGTTAATTTTTTAGTGTTGTAGATAGGTTTTATAATATGATTCATTTTATTGAATTTCATAAAAATGTTGATACCACTAGAATACTATAATTATTTGTTAATAATTTTTTGAAATTTCATGGTGTTCTATAAATAATTATATTAAATAGGGACAAAAAAAATTAGTTGTTTTTGGAGGACTCTATGGAAGAAACTAGGAACTAAACTACAATGTAATAGTGCATACCACCCATAAATAGATGAAAAAAATAAGTAAATAATAGTGGTTTAAATTACTTTAAGATGCATATATCTATAGATAAAAATTAATGGGACTTTATTTTATCAAAAATAGAGATTGCCTATAATGGTTCAAAGAATAGATCAATAAGTCAATCAACACTTCAGTTTATTTATGGTAGAAAACCTAAGGGTATTTTATATTTGGTGTATTTAATAATTAAGTAATGTGTTAGTGATGATACTTAAGTATTTAAAATTCACATATAATAGTTACAAGAAAAATTAAGAAGAATGTTATAGGAAAGTAACAGAAGATATAAATTAAAAAATGTAAGCAGGTCAAAGGTATTTGAATAAATAGATTTTGTGATAGTGTATTTGATGAAATAATTATTTCTCAAAGGAGAATATAATAACTTAAAGTAACACAAATTTTAACCATGTAAAATTATGAATAAAATCAATCAAAATCTTTATGGGATGAGTTAATTAAAAAATATTGATATTTGTCCAATATTTAATGTTTTATATTTGTAGATTTTTCATGCAAAATATGTTGAAGGATAAAAATATAAATCAATATATTCGAATAAATAGATAGAAAATAATAATAAAGATAATATAGTGTAATTTATAGATAATAAGACACTTAACATAAAACAAGGAAGTTGTAACATGTATTTGTTAGAGTAAGAATGACTACAATAGAAAGACAACACTTATATTTATGAATATGATATAATTTTATTTTATAATAATAAATGGTGAGAATATAATCATGTAAATGTGAAATAACTAATTTACTTTCATCTACAATAAAATGATGCATATACCTATCTTTTAGAGGACATAACTTTTGACTTGTTAACTCGATTGAGATATCATTTAAAGAAAAATGAATATAAAGGAAAAGAATAATTAATTCATAACTTGATATCCTTTTCAGGTTAATTTAATTTTTTTTAGATCTCTGTGATATCATTTAATTGACATTGATTAGATTTTTTTTAGAGATGTTAAATAAAAATAAAAATTATATAACTTTGTAATTAGAGGTAAGCATGCATTGAAAATTTTCTGACATTTTGAATTTATTATTTATAAGATATACATGAAATTTTAGGCCAATCATAAATCTTAAGTAAAATTTTAGTATGAAAATAAAGTTACAATTCTAACTATGACAACTCTCTCTCTCTCTCTCTCTCTCTCTCTCTCTCTCTCTCTCTCTCTCTCTCTCTCTCTCTCTCTCTCTCTCTCTCTCTCTCTCTCTCTCTCTCTCTCTCTCTCTCTCTCTCTCCACACACACACACAAAAACACACACACAAATATATATATATATATATATATATATATATATATATATATATATATATATATATATATAATGTCTATGTATTAGTTTCCTAATTTGAATGCAAAAAATAATTTAAAGTTTCAGGTTATTTAAATAAATTTATGTGCTAATTTATATATATAGATCTGAGTGTGTATTGGTTTTTTAATCTGCATGTCAAATATAATTTAAAGTTGGAGGTTATGTAACTAATTTCATGTACTAATTTTTTCATTAGAGTGTTGTGCCTATTGATATTTATGTTTTGTTGGTCTATGGATTCATCAACTTTACAACTTTGTCTCATCCTCAAGACATATTTTAATTTTTACAAAATGAACAATCCAATGTAAAATGTATACCTCATACCAATATAATTTTTTTTAACAACTAACATAAAAAGGTAATACAATAACTAAATAAAATTAGACATTTACCATAAGATATTCAAGTATCTTTCATTGAATTTCATGGATAGATTTATAACACAATGTCACCTCTTATAGAAAATAAACTCTTACTTTTTATGGTTATTATAGAATACTTGACATTAATGTGTTGATGTTATACATGATCATGATTTTTACTCTTCTCTTCAATCTTATTTCAAGTTACAATAATACATGTGTAATGAAAATATAGCTCTGTAATGACCATTTAATAACATTTTAACAATTCTTTTTATTTATAAAATAACTAATTATATAGTTATTTTATTGAGTTATATGATGATAAAAATTATAACATTTAGATTTAGAATTCCTTAAAAATATATACACATGGATATTATTCTATTCTATCTATATCTCGCATTTACTATCCATACGACATTTGTAAGGATTCTACAATATATTTTAAAAATAATTTTACAACATGATAAATAAAATAAAAATAATTTACCCCCTTTTGGAAATATTTTGTAGTCCTTGAGACTTATTAAATCAATCCATATACTATTATTATTATTATTATTATTACTATTATTATTATTATTTTTATTAAATTATCTTTTATTTTCTTTTATTTTTTCAATTTTTTTAGTCTTTTTTTTCTCCATTTATTTTAAATTGTGATTAGTTTGGTATATATAATTCTCTTATTTTTATTGCTCATTCATTTTCCAAATATTCTTATGATTTTCCATATTTTTCTTGTCTTTTAAAATATTCTATTCTTAGACTTCATGCAAATATTACAAACACATAATTTTATCTCTTCGTGGATCTAATAAATCATTAACATGTTATTTTACCTTTATTTTTGGTATTGATTTTTATCATTTTGTTTGATATATTCCTTCACTTATTTATCTATATCGTAATATTGTGTAATCTTTCCCAACTCTTCTAGGATTACACAATCAATTAAGACTAAATTATGTTTCAAAGATAAATAATCCACTAAGTATTGTATGCCACTATTTTTCATGATATTCACAACTAACTATCCTCATATAATAGATATTAATCGCTAATTTTGGATTTTCAATATATCCCAAAATACGAATGAATATCATATAATTATTTAAAAAATTTAAATCTAACTACATCACTCACCATAGTAGTTAATGGTGATACTCACCTATTCAAATCAATAGTGACATTATTCTAATTTCTTGATTTTTTGTTTGAAAACAAAAGTATATCCTTTGAAAAAAAAGAGTCACTCTTCATGTATAATGTTTGAAAATTCAACATCAAATGTAGAATAATTCATTCTTACCTCATTCAATTTATCACTAAAATATGCTATTGACATTCATTCTTGACTTAATACATGATTAATACCCACATTTGAATCATCACACTATACCTAAAATACTTTGGTAAAATCTATTGATGCTAAAAAAAGTGTTTTTATATTACCTTCTTCCTTAAGAATTGAAATGTATGTATTTCCTTATTTATCCACACAAATTATTTTCTATTTATGAAATATTTTATTGCTTCAAAAATACCATTGCAATTACTTAGCAGTATTTTCAATATGTTTTAGAAGGTGTACATGAACATCGGAAGGTCTGAAATTGTGATTCATAAATTTTTAATGCATTTTTTCTATTTTTAAAAATTGTATATTTTTAGAACTCAAAATCAACTTCAGTTGAATTGCATCTTGTAGTCTAATTATAGTGTTTAGGATATTTTAGGGGATTTTTAGGCTATTTTAGAAGTTTTAACAATGGGCATTTATTTAGATTTTTTTTTCTTTTTTGTAATAAATTATTTTGCATGTAAACTCTAATTTCTAAGTTGATGCTTATTTAAGAATGGTTTGGATTTTTAATTATTTCAAACAATCAATATGAATCAATTATAAGTATTGTTTCAAGATCTTGCCCTATTGGTAATATTTCTGTTCTTGTTAGTTTTCAGTTATCTTATTCTTAATTTTGTGCATTCTATTTGTGTCTCTACGAGATAATATAATAAGAGAATTACATAGGGGTGGTCTGGTTGGTTATTTTGGTAAGATAAAAACAATAGATTTGTTGGAGGAAAAGTATTTTTGGCCAAATATGAAGAGAGATATGGCAAGGTATGTTTCAAGGTGTAAAATATGTCAGGTGGCTAAAGGACATGCACAAAATACTAGAATTTACATGCCATTACCATTTTTAAGAGGGCCATGCACATATCTAAGTATGGATTTTGTGTTGAGATTGATAAGCACATAGAGAGGTAACAATTCAATTTTTTTAATTGTGTATAGATTTTCTAAAATGATTAATTTCATTGCATGTAAGAAAACCAATGATGCTACTAGAGTTGCAGAATTATTTTTTATAGATATTATGAGATTACATGGTGTTTTAAAAACTATTAATTTAGATAGGAATATGAAATTTCTAAGTCAGTTTTGGAGTAAATTATGGAAGAAGATGGGTACTAAGCTATAATTCAGTAGTGCATATCACCCACAAATAGATGGATAGAGAGAAGTTGTGAATAGGAGCTTGGGAAATCTATTGAGATAGTAGGAGATAAGCTAAAGTAATGGGACTTGGCTTTACCACAAGTTAAGATCACATATAAAAGTTTAGTGAATATATTAGTAAGAATATCACCATTTCAAATTGTTTATGGAAAAAATCCTATGGGTATTTTAAATTTACTACAATTGCTAATTACAAATCCAATTAGTGATGATGCAAAACCATTTACAGAGCATATGCAATAGTTGAAATAAGGAGTAACCTAAAATTTGTAGGAAAGTAATGAGAAATATAAATTAGTAGTAGATGTTAGAACAAGATAAAAATTATTTTAAGGAGAGTTAGTAATGGTTTACTTGAGGAAAGAAATATTTTGAAATGCCACATACAACAAGTTGAAATATAAAAAAATCAAAACATGCAAAATTATGAATAAAATTAATCATAATTCATATGATTTCAGTTTACCACATAATTTTGATATATATCCATTATTTAATGTTTCATATTTATATGAATTCCATAGAGAGGATGGTGAAGATGATGAATATGAAGAAGTAAACTAGAAGCATCAATTTCCATAGAAGAAGAAAGAAAAAAATAGTGTAGGTTTTGGTTATGAAGATAGTGAACACAAGGAAAGGGAATTATAATAGGTATTTGGTGCTATGGGAAGGCTTGGAACAAGAAGACAACACTTGGATTATATAATGAGAGATGAAGACGATTTACAAGAAAAAATGGAATCAATATAATCAGGCCAACATACAAGAGTTGAGTTGTTTTCAACTAGAGGAGAATGACGTAGAAAAAATAGGTCAACTTGCAGAGGCCATAAATTATTACCCATAGCTCTATTTGAGCTATTCGATTCACTAAAATGACCATATCAAAAAATTTGTTTCTATCCTAAGTAGTTCTAATGACTTAGCATTAGTTTCAATATTTTTTAGAGACTGTACGTTATCATCTCAGGCTTTAAAATTACAATTTAATAATTTTTTATTTTTTTTTCTATTTTTAGAAATTATATCATTTTAGAACTAGACATCAACTTAAGTTGAATTTCATCTTGTAGTCTTATTATAGTGTCTAGGATACTTTGAGAGATTTTTGGGTTATTTTGATAATTTTAAAAATATGCATTTTTTTATTTTTTATTTCTAAATTTGCATGTAAACTCTAATTTTTGTGTTGAGGTTTATTTAAGCATGGTTTGGGTTTATAATTATTTCAATCAATCACTAAGAATCAATTTTGAGTATTGTTTCAATATCTTGGCCTATTGGTAATTTTTTTCCTTCTTAGTTTTTGGTGATCTTGATCTTCTTATTGTGAGTTTCAGTTAGGTCTCTATGAGATAATATAATAATATAATAACATAGTGGTCATTTGGTTGGACATTTTGATAAGATGAAGACAATATCTTTGGTGGAGGAAAAGTATTTTTGGCCAAGGAGGAAGAGGGATATGGCAAGGTATGTTTCAAGGTGTATAATATGCCAAATGGCTAAAGGACATGAAAAAAATAGTAGACTTTACATGCTATTACTGATTCCAAGAGGGCCATGGATAGATTTAAGTATGGATTTTACATTGGGATTGCCAAACAAATAGAAAGGTAATGACTCAATTTTTGGTATTATAGATACATTTTCTAAAATGGTTCATTTTATTATATGTAATAAAACTAATGATGCCACTATGGTTATAGAATTATATTTTATGGACATTGTGATATTACATGGTAACTATTGCCTTAGATAGGGACATGAAATTTATAAGTCTTTTTCAGAGGACTTTGTAGAAGAACATGGGTATTAAGCTACAATTTAGTAGTGCATGTGACCCAAAAATAGATGGATAGGAAAAAATTGTGAATAAGAACCTGGGAAATTTCTTGACATGTATAGTGGGAGAGAATCCAAAGCAATGGGACTTAGACTTACCACATGCTAAGCTTACATATAACAATTCAATCAATAGATTAGCAATAAAATCATTATTTCAATTTTTTTATAAAATAAAGTCTATGTGTATTTTATATTTAGTATAGTTTACAATTGTAGATCGAATTAGTGATGATACGTAAGCATTTGCAGAGAATATGTAGTAGTTACAAGGAGTAAGAAGAAAGTTACTAGAAAGTAATGAGAAATATAAAGAAGCAGTAGATGTCAGAAGAAGATCAAAGGTATTTGAACAAAGAAAGTTAGTAATGGTATAATTGAGGAAAGAAAGATTTTTAAAAGGTTTATACAACAAGTTGAAATACAAAAAAATTATACCAAGCAGAATTATGAAGAAAATCAATGATAATGTATATGAAGTGACTTTACTACATAATTTTGATAGATATCCATTATTTAATGTTTTAGATTTACATGAATTTCATGGAGAGGATGGTGAAGATGATGAAGATGAATGATTAATTTAGGAGCATCATGTTCCAAAGATAAAGAAAGGAAAAATAATGCATCTTTTGGATATGAAGATGGTGATCACAAGGCAAGAAAATTATAATAGGTATTTGGTGTAGTGGGAAAGCTTGAAACACAAAGACAACACTTGGAATAGAATTGGAGATGAAAAATATTGACAAGGCAAAATGGTGGAAATATAATATGGTCAGCACATAGGAGCTGAGTTGTTTTGAACCAGAGGAGAATGATTTATAAAAAATAGGCCAACTTCTAAAGGCCTTAACTTTTGACTCGTAGCTCTGTTTGAGCTACTGGAACCACCAAAATGATTGCATCAAAAATGTTATCCCTTTCCTAGGTAGTTATAATGACCTAGAAGTTTTTTCCATATTTTTTAGAGGCCATACATGATCATCTGAGGGTTCAAAATTATGATTTAATGATTTTTTGTGTTTTTTCTATTTTTATAACCAAAAATCAACTACATTTGAATATATTTTCATAGTCTAATTATAATGTTCATGATATTCTAAGAATATTTATGTTTTTTATTAAATTTTGCATGTAAATTGTAATGTTTTATTTGAGGTTTATTTAATCATGGTTTGGATTTATAATTATTTCAAGCAATCAATACAAATCAATTCTGAGTATTATTTCAAGATCTTGTCCTATTGGTAATTTTCTTGTTCATGTTAGTTTTATATTATCTTATTCTTGTTCTTATGCATTCTAGTTGGGTCTCTAAAAGATAATGTAATAATAAAATTACATAGTGGTCATTTGGCTAGACATTTTGGTAAAGGAAGACAATAACTTTGGTGGAGGAAAAGTATTTTTGGTCAAAGATGAAGAGAGAAGTGGAAAGGTATATTTCAAGGTAAAAAATATATCAGATGGCCAAAGTACATGCATAAAATACTAGACTTTACATTCCATTACTAATTCCAAGATGGTCATGGATAGATTTAATTATGGATTTTATGTTGGGATTGCCAAAAACACAGAGAGGTAATGATTCAATTTTTTTTGTTATAGACAAATTCTTTAAAATGGTTTATTTGATTGCCTTTAAGAAAACCATTGATGCTACTAGGGTTGTAGAATTATTATTTATGGATATTGTGAGATTACATGGTGTTCAAAAAACTATTACTTTAGATAAGGACACAATTTTTAATTCATGTTTGGAGTACTTTGTGGAAGAAGATGCGTACTAAGGTACAATAAAATAGTGTATATCATGCACAAATAGATGGATAGACAGAAGTTGTGAACAAGAGTTTGGAAAATTTATTGAGATGCATAGTGGGAGTGAAGCCAAAGCAACGAGACATGGCTTTACCACAAGCTCAGTTTGGATATAACATTTTAGTGAATAGATCAGTGTGAAAATCACCATTTCAAATTATTTATGGATGAAATCCTATGGGTATTTTAGATTAGGTAAAATTAATCATTGTAGATCAAATTAGTGATGATGTAGAAGAATTTGTATAGCATATGCATTTATTGTAAGAATGAGTGAGAAGAAAGTTGTAAAAAAAGGAATAACAAATATAAAGCAGTAGTAGATGTTAGAAGAAGATCGAAGGTATTTGAAGGAGAGTTAGTAATGGTTTACTTGAGGAAAGATTAATTTTCAAAAGGTTATACAAAAGTTTGACGTATAAAAAATTTAGGCTATTTAGAATTATGAAGAAAATAAATGATAATGTATATGAGGTGAGTTTACAACAAAATTTTGATATATATTAATTATTTAATGTTTTAGATTTATATGACTTTCATGGAGAGGATGGTGAAGATGAAGAAGTAAATTAGGAACATCAAGTTTCAAAGAATTTGAATGAAAATGCAGTGCATGTTTTGGATATGAAGACAGTGAACACAAAGCAAGGGGATTATAACAAGTATTTGGTGTAGTGCGAAGGCTTAAAACAAGAAGACAAAACGTGGATTATAGAATGGGAGATGAATAAGATGGATGACAAATGGTAGGAATATAATTGGGATAACTTTCAGGAGATGAGTTGTTTTCAAACAAATGAGAATGATGCAAAAATAATAGGACAAATTTTGAATTACATAATTTTTGACCCATACCACCATTTGAGTTGTTCAATGTACCAAAATGACCATATGAAAAAGGTTGTTGTTGTCCTAAGTGGTTATAATGACCTAACAGTGTTTTCAATATTTTTTGGAGGGCATACATGATAATTTGAGGGTCTAAAATTATGATTTAATGATTTTTTAAGGTTTTTTCTATTTTTAGAAATTATATATTTTTAGAACCAGATAATAACATTACTTGAATTTTGTAATGTAGTCTAATTATAGTGTTTAGGATATTTTGATAGACTTTTTGGTTATTTTAGGAGTTTTAAAAATAGGTATTTTTTTAAATTTTGCATGTGAACTCTAATTTTTTAGTTGAGGCTTATTTAAGCATGGTTTGTGTTTGTAACTATTTCAAGCCATCAATACGAGTCAATTCTGAGTATTGTTTCAAGATCTCAAATTATTTGTAATTTTTTAAGTTTTTTAGTTTTTAGTTATCTTGTTCTTGTTCTTGTGCATTCTAGTTGGGTCTCTATGAGATAATATAATAAGATAATTACATACTGATAGTTTGGCTAGACATTTTGGTAAGATGAAGACACTGCCTTTGGTGGAAGAAAAGTATTTTGGCTAAGGATGAAGAGAGATTTAGAAAGGTATGTTTCAAGGTACAAAATTGTCAGGTGGCTAAAGGACATGAACAAAATACTAGACTTTACATTTCAATACCAATTTCAAGAGGGCCATGGATAGATGTATGGATTTTTTTTTGGGATTGCCAAACACACAGATAGGTAATGATTCAATTTTTGTTATTGTAGATAGATTTTTTAAAATGGTTTGTTTTATTTCATTTAAGAAAACCAATGATGCCACTAGGGTTGTAGAATTATTTTTTATGGATATTATGAGATTACATAGTCTTCAAAAAACTATTACTTTAGATAGGGATATGGAATTTTTGGGTCATTTTTAGAGGACATTGTGGAATAAGATGCATACTAAGATAAAATTTATTATTTCATATAGAAGTTGTGAATATGAGGTTGCAAAATTTATTAAGATGTATAGTGGGAGAGAAGCCAGAGCAATGGGACTTGGCTTTACCACAAGTTGAGTTTGCATATAATAGTTCAGTGAATAGTTTAGCCATAGAATCATCATTTTAAATTTTTTATGGAATAATTACTATGGGTATTTTAGATTTGGTATAATTCTCAATTATAGATCAAATTAGTGACGATGAAAAATAATTTGTAGAGCATATACAATAGTTGCAAGGAGTACGAATAAAGTTGATGGAAAATAATGAGAAATATAAAGTAGCAATAGATGTCAGAAGAAAATCAAAGGTAGTTGAAGAAGGAGAGTTATTAGTGGTTTACATGAGGAAATAAAGATTTCTAAAAGGGACACAGAACAAGTTAAAGTACAAAAAAATCAGACCATGTAAATTGTGAAGAAAATCAATGATAATGCATATGAGGTAAGTTTACCATAGAATTTTTATATATATCCAAAATTTAGTGTTTCAGATTTATATGAATTTCATGAAGGGGATGGTGAAGATGATGAAGATGAAGAATTAAATTGGGAGCATCAAGTTAAAATGAAGAAGAAATAAAAAACAGTGTAGGTTTTAGATTTGAAGATAGTGAGCACAAGGCAAGAGAATCATAATAGGTATTTGGTGAAGTGGGAAGGATTGCAACAAGAAGACAACACATGGGTTAAAAAATAGGAGATGAAGAATATTGACAAGCAAAAATGGAAGAAATATAATCAGGACAACTCATACGAGCTAAGTTGTTTTCAACTAGAGGAGGATGATGCAAAAAAATAGGCCAACTTTAAGACGCCATAAATTTTGGCCCATAGCTCTGTTTGAGCTATTCAACATGTAAAAAGGATCATGTCAAAAATGTTGTTTTTGTATTAGGTAGATATAATGACCTAGAAATGTTTTTGATATTTTTTGGAGGTTGTACATGATCATCTAAAGGTTCAAAATTATGATTTAATGATTTTTTTATGTTTTTTTTATTTTTATAAATTGTATATTTTTAAAATTGGACATAGAATTCAATTTAATTTCATCTCGTAGTCTAATTATAGTGTTTAGGATATTTTGCGATATTTTTGTGCTATTTTAAGAGTTTTAAAAATAGGCATTTTTTTAATATTTTAGTTTTTTTTTTAATTTTTCATATATACTCTAATTTCTGGGTTGAGGCTTATTTTAGCATGGTTTGGGTTTGTAATTATTTTAATCAATAAATACAAATCAATTTTGATTATTATTTCATGATCTTAGCCTATTGGTAATATTTTTGTTCTTGTTAGTTTTTGGTTATCTTGTTCTTATTCTTGTACATTCCAATTGGGTCTCTACGAGATAATATAATAAGATAATTATATATTGGTCATTTGGTTAGACATTTTGGTAAGATGAAGATAATATATTTTATTGAAGAAAAGTATTTTTTGCCAAAGATGAAGTGAGATGTGGCAAGGTATGTTTCAAGGTGTAGAATATGTTAGGTGGCAAAAGGACATACACAAAATACTATACATTACATGACATTATCAGTTCAAAGAGGACCATGGAAATATTTATGTATGGATTTTGTGTTGGGATTGAAAAAAACACATAGAGGTAATGATTCAATTTGTTTTACCATTAAATATTATGTACTCACACCACCAGATATGATGTTTTCTTACAAATCAATACCCCTACCAAATGGCTTCCATTTTTCATACACATCCTCAAGGGAACCCTTTACAAGGATATTAAATCATAGTCCACTGGTAATAAAATATTCAACAACCTACCCCCCATCTATCAAATATTGTTAAACTTGAATAAGCAAAGAGAAAATTGGTAGATATATCATTATTAGACTACAATATCATTCAATCACATTTGGTGAAATAGATTTAGGTTCTTATCATAATAATAGTTTTGTGCATATAAAACAAGTGTGTATCTTACACCATCTATATGGGGATGTACATGTTATCCATTAAATCTCCTACCTACATTTATTTCCCATGTTGTGGTACATAGTGGTAGAGATACACATTTCGCCTTACACTTTGCTAAGTGTAAAGTGTATTTCAATATCCTATCTATGCTAAGATTGTTTTATATTATTTCTGTGGGATATAGAACTACATTAATAAACTACACATTACACCTTATTATGTACAAATTACACCTTTGGATACTATTTCCACCAACATTATTTATTCCTTGATCCATGGGGTCCATAGATGAGAGTGTAATTAACACATTATCATTTCACCATTTGCCTTTAGTAAGTGCATTCTCTATAGTATTTTCCATACCATTTGTAACTTACATCATGACCTATAGTCAATAGAATTTAACACCATCATTTTCACCTCTAAAATCATCTAGTCCACTTGTTTGACTTTTTCCACCCATATTCATGAGATGCAAAGGTTCCTAAGTAATTTACATATTATTGGTAGGTGGAATCTATAAGCAGGTCTCTGTATTCATCCATATTGTATTGATGTTATTTTATGGGGTTTAAAACATGTTTTTTACTTTCTAAATGTAACTAATGTGTAGTCAGTAGTTAAATCTCTTCTAATCTTTCCATGTATCCTCTTAAGACATACCTCACCCTTTTACCTTCCATGTGGTCTGTGCATAGATGTGTGCCCTTTTTTACCACCACATAAGTAGGGATGGATATATCAAGTGCTACATTATATCTAATTTCCAACATGGCAAGCTTCCCCTATGATAAAATTGGTGTAAAACACAACACTAATATAGTGTTCAATAGGGTTGTGATAAATTTAAATTTAACTTTTCTTATCTCACCAAAGTACATTAGGTGATTCCTACATAAATCCAAACTCGGGTAATAAATGATGAGTTGAAATAATTACTACATAGCTATGGTTGTAGCCTTGTATTTTATCTTTATAGATGCAATTGTAATATCCTTATACTTCATGAAGCCCAAATAACTAGAGAAGTAAAAAGATACAAATATAACCATAAGTACAACACATGTCATCAATAGAACCTGCCAATTCTAAATCAATATAACTAACCAACTCAATAGAACATATGGTGTAGTATAATCCAAAATTGGAAGTCTCCTATAAATATCTCAAAATCCTCTTGGTAGTTCATGAATGATTGTCATAAAGAACATGTGTAAATTTAGATACAAGAGAAAATCTAAAAATAAATATTCGAGTAAGTATGTTTTAAGTACATAAGACTTCAAACTAGTTGTTCATATTATGTATTATCCCAAAGATGATTAGTTTAGGTGGAAGTAATAATGGCCTTAGACTAAAAATCAAATGGAGTTAGCTTAAACTTGACCATGCTAAAATTTTGAATACACCTATTTACTAAAAATAATCCTTGAATATGATTGATAAATCTTCATACCAAGCAAAAATTGCAAAAGACCAAGATATGTCATAACAAACTATGTTGAAAGACCCTATTGAATACCTTGAATTTGAGAAGAAGAGTTGCATCTAAGAAGTAGGTCAACAACATATAAAAATAATATAACAATGTATTTTATAACATGTTGGATATATATTATATAATCTAAGTGGTAATGAACAAATCCAAAAGTTAGAATAAAAGAATCCATTTCATCAGCAGGCTTGAATATCATATTTGAGACCATAGAGAGAACTTCATAGTTGATAAAAATAATAAAAATTAAGAACAAACCTAGTCAATTCTTCCATGTAGATTTTCTCATATAAATATACATTTAAGAAAGTACTCTTTAGATCCATTTAAAACACTGTAGAACCCTATGATGCATCAAGAGAAGCTATAAGGTATAAAAATTCCATCTTGGTAATAGGTGAAAAGGTCTCACAGTAATGAATACCTTTGACTTGTGAGAAAACCATGGATATAATACGTGCGTTATACTTTTCAATGAGCCCATAATATATATATTTTTGGTGCGGTGTATTTAATTTCACCTAAATAACTCTCTTTCCTTAATAAGAGATACCAAATCTAAATTATGATTCTTCATAAAAAAATAATAGTCCTATTTCATCTCATCTTCCCACTCTTATATACCATGATCCTTTGACCAAGACTATGGATCCTTAAAAATACATAACAAAAAATTATAAAACCTATATATTATACGTGATTATGTATAGTGTTTGGAAGATCATATATGAAATGTGTTGCCTCATAAACTATAATACAAGCCCATTTAGGCTTAGTGGGAAAATGATCGATATTTAAGTCTACATCCATAATGTCTATAGTAGACTCCTCAACCAGATCTTCAAATAAGGGATCCTTAATATGAATTGGATAATTACCAATGGATTTAATCAAAGAATAATAAGTCATGGAAGAAGAGGACAGAGAAATGGTCATCAAACTAAATGTGTCTTCGAAAAAGAACATCATAAATATCAGGATTTGAAAGTAGATAGGTTAATATGTCCTCACAATACCCTATAAAGATTAATTCCTTTCTCCTATTACTTAAGGATTGCCTTTTCTTATTTAGTACAAAATGAAAATCACTACTCACAAAAACATGAAAAAATGAGACATCAAGCTTAGTTCTAGAATAGGCCTCCTCTAGAGTCAAATAATCAATTATTATGTGTGGTGTGCGATTCTTATCAAAGTTTGTATTATTAACTACTTCTACATAGTATACAATAAATAAATTTTGAGAATGAATCATGGAATTACACATCCCCTTTAAATTTATGTTCTTACTTTATTCTAGGTCCTTCTATTATGGTGAGAAACATAATGCCTGTGAACAATGCCATGATTTATCAAAAAATTAGGAAAATCTATACTGAAGTATTCCCCCACATTATCAGTGAAAAGCTTTTTCATGAAACTATAATATTTATTCTTAATGAAAGCCTTGAAGAATTTGAAGTGGGAAAAAATCTCACTCTTGTAATTGAGAAAAAAACACATGTATGCCTCGATAAATTATATATAAATGTAATAAAATAATTATCTCCATTGAATGAATGAGTAAGAAAAATCATCAAGTCACTGTGTAAAAGTCCAACTTGTAATGAATGTCTCTTTGACATACCTTCAAGGATTAGATCTTGGTGTTGTTTCTTTATTGCATAGTGAGGGAAGACACCATCAAGATAGGAAATTCTAGGAAGACATCAACCATAACATGAGTGTTCAAATACATTAAATATATAGTTAAGATGTAAAAATATCTCATGCCAAAGATTAATCTCATAATAATAATGAGAAACCAAACATGTCCCCATATAATAAGTATCACCAAACCCTCAATGTGATATATTATATAATTATGATCAATAAAAACTTGTGTAAAATGTGAATGAGGCTATAATAAAGTTTGAATTTTATCTCATTGTGATGTAAAATTCAATGTATTATCCTTATTAGAATGTCAAATTTGATAAACAAAAAATAAATTGCTAGTGATTTTAGGAACATATAGTGCATCATTTATGCATCCACCATCAAGTTATATGTAACAATTTCCTTTAGTAGAAATAAAGGAAGAATTTCCAATCTCAATGTTTGAAGCAGAACTCAAAAAATGAGATATGAAACACTCTTTAGAAGAATTCATGTGTTGAAAAATAACAATGTCTGTAACCCAGAAGTAAGTAGTAGTCATTGAAATATCCCTACAATAATAAGTGTTTTACCATACTAATTATAAGGTGATGGATTGGATATATAGATCTTGTGTTTTCTAAATTCATCCTCTAAGCCTTACATACCCTTCCAGCACCTAGTTTATATAGGACCACTCCCCTACAAAAGGAACATGAGATGACTAGTCCCCTACTTTGTAATGGAGAAGGAGTGGTTTTGGTTATACTTTTTAATTTTTGATTAGAATTATGATGAGATGATAATAATTCCTTTTGATAGGTGTAATAATCAAGGTTAGATAATTTAGATTTAGTTGTAATAATTCTTTCATTAAAAAACATTAAATCGGATGTTTTGAATGTAGCACCTAAGGCTTATATACCAAAGAAAAATGTACAAACAAAGATTTTGAATAGACCTTTGAATCTATAAACAATTAGGTATATTAAACAAAATTTTAATATTTAATATCTATTTCACTCCCCTTCAATTATGTCGACAAGTTCTTGAACTTAATATGATAGTCTATAATAGATGGAAAATCTTTATGATTGAGAGAATTTCTCTCTACTTTAATTTTCATGGTTCTTATGTGATCCAATTTACCAAATAAACCCTTTAATCTTTTCCATATTTTAAAAGGAGAGTCACATCCTTTGAAAATAAATAAAATACTATCACTTATATAAGTTCGTATCAAACCCATACATTTATAAAATTTGTTTTGGTGCTAAAATTTCTCAAATTCTCTAGTGAACAATGGTCATGTTTTAGTCATTAATGCCCACCATCCATTGTGTTTAACATTTTTCCTCTTCTTGGTCTCCATGTGTGGTAATTTTATATTTTCAATGGATCACATAATCTAATGGAAAAACATAAGCCATGCTAGGAAATCACCAAAGTGCAAGTGAATGCAAAATCATGCACAAATCAAAACTGAGACAACCCCAAAAATATTTTTATTGAGATTACACCCAAATTTTTCCCTTTATATTTTAATATATTTTTATAAAATAAGTCACAAATATACATCAAATAGAAAAAAAAAAAAAAGAACACTCTGTTTTGAGTTACTAATCAAGAGATCTAGTATTCTTATTTTTTAACCATCATAAATGTGTCAAAAATAAAAAATAGAAAGGAAAAATACTTAATGCTTCAAAAAAATTAAATTCTTAGAGAATTTTTTTTGAAGTACTAGAAGTTAAGCTCCCACTACTTGGAATTAAATTTTAATGACCCTCCATATGACCATAACATATGGGCAAGGGTCTGGGGTTGGGGATGATAACCGATCCCTCTTTAATGATTTGGTTGATGTATGAGTGATGTTACCTATTAAAAAGAGGGAAAATTTTGATGAATATTTGTCACTTCTACTAGTCTAAATTTTACTTATGTGTATATGTCATGCTTTTCTATCTAAAATTTGACTTTTGATTGAACTTCACATTTTTTGTCTAAATTTTGACTTGTGATTGAGTGTGAAAATATTTTCCTCATAAAGGATGTATAAAAGAAGATACATGCATGAAAATAATGTGGTTAGGAAATCACACATTGATCTATCTATAACAAAGACAATTATAACTCTAATAATGTATGGAGAGGTTATGGAAAAAGCTTTATGCATGGTTGAAATGCTTAAATAAGAACCATGATTCTTCCATCAATAAAAACTAATATCATTTCTATTGGATGGAAATAAAACACACAAAAGAAATACTATCATATATGGGGAAATAGTTAGAAAGAAAATAAGGGTTTTAGATTGGAAATAGCACCAAAAAAATTTAAAATAAAACCTAGTACAAGGTTTTCATGACTTCCTAAAACTAATTCACACTTCCAAAATCACCAAAGAGAAAACAATATTTAAAATATAATAAGTTCATAGACGAATGGTTGTTACACTTCAAGCTTTGATAAAATCAAAGGAATTATAACCAAATCAGTCTAACCCATAGATATAAAGTGTTAAAAATAAAAAATATATCACATGAATAAGCTCAATAAAATAAATAGATATACATAATAAATAAGGGTAATATCATATAATATCTCTAAAACCTTCATGAAAGTATAATGATAGTGTTTTAAATATATAGGTAAGAAAGATTAATCATAAATGTGTGATCAAAGGAGATAAACTAGGGATAGAAAATCACTATGTTTAAAGCATTAAATATCAACACCAAAGTGGGTGGGAAAAAATAAACAATACTAAAAAAATAAAGAATGTAATAAACATGAAGTAATGTAAACAACCTAATGTAATATAAATGGCTAAAGCCACCTAAAGAAATTTTTATTTTTTATATACCTTATGTCCCCCAATGTTTATGAATGCATATGTACCACTACCATGAGAGATTCGTGATGATAAGGAACAGTTAAAAACTATCTAAACAATTTGGCACCAACTAACCTTATGATTGGCTTGGACATTTACAATACACAAATATTAAATTTTGACTAATTCAAAAGACACAAATGATATTGGACAAAAATAAATATTGTTAATATTAATGGATATATCTTTTGTATATTTCTTGTAAGGATTGAGTATATTTGTCATATTTACATATGACTACAATGAAGAGATGAATAAAAGGAACATTTCTTAACAAATATAAAATTGAAGAAGAGATATCAAAGTTCATCAAATATAAGTAATGGTATATACTTATTGTGACTTTTGTTCTATATATATCAATTGATTCATTATATATAACATTTTTTGTGATGTGTGCACACATTTTAATGAATATTAAATGATTGTTTATTTTCTATTTCATCTTATCTATAGGATTTATTTGGATGATTTACATATTGATATTTTGTCATTTAATGTGATGTATACTGGAAATTTACTTTTTTATTAAATGCTTATTATTATATATTAAATAAGTATGCAATATCTTTGGGAAAAATTCTTAGTGTAAACCCATAAACAACAAATATGCAACCCTCTAGCTTTTCTTCTATCCTGCTTTCTTCAAATGTTTTATAAAATCTTCTTGCATCTATTCATATGATCATTTAGGGCTAGACTTGGAAGTAAAATCTTGATTATGAGGATCTACATTTTTTTTGTTAGAAATGCTTTGCAACAGTGTATATGAATAGTGATTATGGCTTCACTAAGAATAAGCATGGTAACAAAGCTTAGATTATATTAGTGAAATTATAGAAATGTCAACATTAGTTTTTTTTCTTTAATAGAGAAAGAAAGTTAAAGCTTCACCAAAGGTTATTTATAATTCACTATATAAATATGCTGCATGTGAAGGTTTGATGGATAGAATATCTCTTAATAAGATTAATTTTTCCACTTTAAAAGCTGGCTATATTCTTAAATAAGTTAATTCTCTTGAAGTATATATTCCTATATTCCGTGATCCAGGGGAAGGGGATGAAAGGAAGGCTGTAAGAAATAGGAAAAAAGTTAAAGATTGGATCGAGAAGGAACTACCAAATATAACCCCTAGAATATGAAAATAATACTTTTAATGAAGGTTAGTGATTTAGATTATTTTTGTGGGTTTACTATGTAGGGTTTCATCTTTTGTTATTTTGTTTTTCACCATAGTTCTATTTCTACTGGAAGAGGAATGTCATCGATATTTTATCATAATATCTTTCTCTCTATTGTATAAGGGTTGGGCCCTTTTCAAAACCAAGACTTTTACCATTGATAAAAACATAATCCTATGTTAAGATTAAATTTTTTTAATAGAATAATATTATTAAATGATAATTATTTAAAAAAACATAATATAGGTCAACCAAATAAGGAGGTCAAAGAGGTTATTATGGTTGTGGATAAACTAGGTGAAAGGGAAATATTGTATGATGCTGGAGAAGAATTTTGAGGTGATGATGAGGTCAAAGTATTCCATGATGCATGCAAAAAGTTTGAAGATTGCGGATATTTCTATGAGTACTTGGAAGATAATGCAATTGAGGCAGAATAAGTGCACAAGAAAAATATTTCTTTAAGGTTACAAACCATAAATAAAATATTACCATTATAGTAGACCTCTGAAGAGACATGTTGGCCTGAGCATTTTAACTTTTATCAGTTTTTAATTTCAAGTATGTAGGTTGAAAACTAAATATTTTAGTTTTAGAACTTAAATTATGACAAGGTCAAGAAGGAAATAGTACCAATAAACCTTCAAAACTAGGTTAATGATATGAAACATAAATAATACCAATAAATAGTGATCTTCAACAAAGAAGATGAACATTAGGAGGAAACGGTGATAGAGATTTTCAATCTCAAGGAAAATATAATTAAATTAAGTCCATGATAAGAGAAGATCATAAAAGGTAACCTCAAAAGTGATTCAATAATTAAGTCAATGAAAATTTATGAATATCAAGATACAAGAGGACAAATAGTTACACATGATGAAAATCCAAACAAGGAACATGCAGAAAACATGAAGAAAAAGAAAACATTTAGGTTGATCAAAATTCATAAGGCAATAAATCAAGATGAAAGACATGAATAAGGTCCTCAAGAATAAAGTGATTAATCTGCAAGATAAGTAACACATAATAAAGGAGAGGCCCATTTTATTTCTCAAAGAGACACAAGCAAAATTATGAGTAGGTATTAGCCTAAAATCATGAACAAAGAAAGAATAAGACCACATAAAGAGATGAAAGGAAATGTGTTGATAGCTAATATGATGAGAGAGATAAATAAAAATAATGTTAAACAAAATTTAAATGAGGACACACTTCACTGAGATCAAAGAAGAGACATAGTAGATGTTAGGATACCATTAGGTCTAAGAGATCAAGACATTTTATTTCATCAAACATTAGTAAAGAAGAGGAAACTATAATACGATAAACAAAGGAATCATTAAGATAAGCCTAGAATTATGGTACAAGTACCAAGAGAATTTTCAAAGGTACTTCAGAAGCACATAAACAAAAGAGAAGATATTGAAAGTCGTGAGGTCCTTTAAGAGACTAGCAAGCCTCTTGAATGTAAGTGGATTAGTGTTAAGAATGTTGCTTGTAAATGTATGAAGATGAAAGAGAGTCTTCATTGATATAAAAAGATAAAGGGAAGAATAATCATACTCTTCATGAAGAGAATAGTTCAAAAGAATTAAAAAGTTTAGATAAGGATATGTTCAGTCTAAAAATAGATCCAAGTAAGAGAAAATCCAAAGTAGAACTGTATGTGAGCAAAAAGGGAGAGCAAAGATATGTAAGTTTTATGAGGAGATAACTTCAAAGAAAGGACTCACAAAAAATGGAGTAAATAGTCAAGAACAAGGCAAGAAGATAATCTATTGGAATATTAGAATTAAAGTTGATGTTATTGAAGGTATGCATGATAAGGATAATAGGAAAGTTATCCAAGAATAATTGAGTCATCATGAAATTGATCTGAGAAGGAAGATAATAGTTTAAGAGGAGTAAAAATACTATTGGAAGACATAATATGAGGAATAAAAATATCCTTGGGAGAAGACAAAGTGAAAAAAAGGAGGAATACTATTTGTTTGTTATAATAAGGATTTGAATGAGGTTGAAAAGGAATATTCAATATATGCTCAAGAATAATATTTCATAGTAAAACCATTAAATACATAGTGACATTACTTGTTTGCAAAGAAATTTAGAAGTAGTTAGAAAGTTTAATTATACAAGGAAATGTATGAGCAAGACTATGAATTTATAGAGTCCTAAGATACTTATGGGAATCTAATCATCATGTATAAGAGCTAATGGATAAACTATTTGTTCCAAGAGAGGATATTATGCAAATAAGTATATTCATACATAAGAAAAGATACCATAAGAGACATGTTTTTGAGATACAAACATGGTTTTAATCCATTTCATTTTGTACATATGGTGTATATAAGATATGTTTATTATCTTGGATATTTGATCAAGCTAGAGGAGAGAATCAATTATTAGAAAAGAGTATACTTCATCCATGCAAGGAACCTTTGAACAAGGTAAATAGTTTCAGAGATGTATTATCAAGCATGAATGAGAGGTTTAACAAATAATAATAATAATAATAATAATAATAATAATAATAATAATAATAATAATAATAATAATAATAATAATAATAATAATAATAATAATAATAATAGAGGATAAAGACCATATGATAAGAGTAAGATAAATTGTAATTCAATGAAGAAGCTTAACAAGGTCTATTTGAGTTGGAGATCATATGTCTACACCTGGGAATTATGATCCGGAAGGATAATTTTAATGTATTTTGATTATGCCTATTTTCGGTTTTAGGGAGTCTTACACGGTATTAATTAGTTAATAATAAAACTTATTAGAGCTTCATTTGTCATTTACAATCCATTTGGAGGGGTATTTATGTTTCCCATCAAAACGATAATTTAAGAAAAAATGAATTTTCTACTAATAGTTTGTAAGGTTTTGGTAGCTTTCAAGAGTCTAGGCCCTATGGTAAGGGGGATATAAGGTCTAGTATAGTATTTTTGTTTGTTTTTAAATCTCCACTTAATCTATAATTTCCATAAAAATCAAATTAATTTTGTCTAATGTAGGAGGAGAATGAAACTTAGCATATTATAGGATGAGTTATGACTGTTCAAATATTATAGTGAATCATAATAAGAATGATCTAAGTTAAAGACTTTAGTTGACAAGGATAGACCTTCAATAACCTAAAGTGGAACCAAAATATTAATTAAATGATAATAATAACTAAAATTTTAAGATTTTGGAGTTAATTTTACTGACATCCTATTATAAGACTTGGTAAATTAGAAGTTATATTGAATAAAGAAGGTTGTTTTGTTTTGTTTTTGACAAAAATGTAGACTCTTTTTAAGTGTATTTAGATTACCTTTATGGTATTTAACTTTTTTTATCATGATCATGACTTTTCTTTAATTTTCAAGGTCTGAAACAAGGTTCTTCAATTTAAATACAGATCCACAATCAAGAAAAGATGGAGTTTCATTATTGTTTTGATTGTTTGTAATCAAATTCTAATTGGTATATTAATAATTATGGATAAGGAATTTCATATAGGAATTGAAATATTTTATCAATCATTTAAGGGCTCAGATTATCTAAACAAAATATCTTAGCTAGTTCACATGCTGCAAACCCTAGATGAGGGTTTAAGTTACTTAAAATGAATTTTTGAGAAAATATAGCATCAAATTCCTTTTAAAAAATGTTTAAAATATGATTTTAAATTATTTTCAAAGCATGTATGTGTTTTTTTTCCTTTTCTAACTCTATAAATCATAATATAAGTAATTGAGTAGAATAAATCTATCAGTGATTAAGGAAAATAAGGTTTAAGATATGTAAACTCTTTTATATATCAAATCATTGATCCAAATATCTTGAAACCTGGTATATTTATACTAGAGGCTATCTTAGAGAGGACACAAGTGTTTTTATGTTGTGAAAATATTTACAAAGTGAGATAAAGGTGATTGTGTTATTTAAACTTGTAAAAGAAGACATGAAACTCAACGTTAGTAACTAGAAACTATGATATATATTAGTAAAATGATTCAAACATATGGAAAATTTGTTAACATTTGATAAAGATTTTAATAAATATGATTTAGGTGTCTTAAATAATTTAAGTTATTAACAAACAAAGTTATATGAGACTATGTCTTGACAAACCTTATATTAGGCCTAAAATAGGACTACTGTGTAAGCTTATTGTTATTTCATGAAATATTGAGTCTAAAATTGAGTGAAAGAAAATCATTTAGTTTAGATAAAAGCTTTTTTAATTATGCTATGGATAATTTCCATAAAAAACATAATAGATAACCTTCATCATGTTGAGATATAGTTCATATGGACAAGCTAGGATGTCAATACATCATTGGGTAGACTTTGGATTATTTACAACACTCCCCTTAACACACACTATTTATTATTTGGGCTCCTAACCTGGATATGATACTACATATAAGAGCATAATGCTTTAATTATTTTATTAAAAACATAAAAGAGAAGTTATATAGTATAGAATATGATTGTCTCAAACTATAAACCTATAATTTGCTTAAAAATTAAGCACATCACTGTTAATTAAATACTAACTATGCTAATATAAATAGTTTACTGAGCTATTTAAAAAATAATTTAATATTTAATTAATTACCCATGCTAACATTACTTTGTTTATTACATTATTTTCATAAATGTACCCTCAAAACAAATCAAATTTTACCTTACCAAGTGACTTGGTTAGTGTATTTACTACCTATGAATATATTGGGTAGTACTGGAGCTACATGTGGTAGTTCAAGACTTGTTCTCAAATATTATCACACTAGACCTCTATGTGTTTAGTCCTCTGATGAAAAACTAAATTCTTGACAAGATTTAACACACCTTAATTGACACAAAAGATAAGTGATGGCTGATCTTTAGGAATGCATGTGTATGATAGAATGTGATGTAGCTAAATTTCTTCACATATAGTTCCTCATGCAACATAATATTCTACCTCTATGGATGAGAAAACAACTACATATTGCTTCTTACTTATCAACAAAGTTGGTCTAGATCCTAGATGAAAAATATACACTATGGTTGATTTCCTATCATCAATAAATACAACATAGTCTATGTTTTTATAACCCTGCAACAAGATATTTGAGTTCTTATTGTATTCTAGACCATAATCAACTGTAACTCAAATATATCTCAAAACATGATTCACTTCAACCCAATGAAACTTATATTGTTCTTGCATTAATATTGAAGGATAATTTACAACAAAGCATATTTCTATTATGTTATAAGTCAAGTAAATGAGACTCCAAACAAGCTACTTATAGTGAGTTTCATCTACTTTAGATGACTCTTGAAAGTGAGATAATTTTCAGCCTTTATCCATTAGAGATGACACTGGTTTACAGTCTATCTCATATTCTTTGAGGATAATCTTGGCATATTTCATCTACAAGATAAAAATATTATTCTACTTTTACCATATCCCTAACCCAAGATAATAATGAAGTATCCCAAATAGGTCATGTCAAAGGATTTCTTCTAGTCATTCTTTACTTCTTTAACAAGATTATATAAACTTATTTTAATCATAAGATTTTCAACATAAAATACTAGAATGTTAATTTATGTACCTACCTTATTGATATATAAATTAGTATATGAGGTGATATAAATAAATATATGCTACAATAAATGATCATCAATCTTAATGTACCATACCTTTTGTGTTTTCTTAAGTCTAAAAAGAGATTTAATTAGATGGCATTCCTTATGTGGATGTCGATCATCAATGAAGCCTTATAATTGGGTCATATATACTTATTCTTTGAGATCACCATTTAAAAATAAACTTTTCATGTTCATATGCCAAAGCTTCCATCCCTTTTGTGTTGCAAGTTTGTAAACAAATATGATGGTCTTGATCTTGGTAGTGGGTGTAAAGGTATCCTCATATCTCTTATTTGTCTTAGAATCCATGAGATATGATAGGAATATAACATAAGACCTTTCATTTACTGTTAGACTGCTCTACTAATTGACCTACTAGCCCCTTTATGGCCAGTCCATCATCAGTCTAGGTGTGAACACATCATTCCAAAATAAATATAATACTATAGAGAAGGTTTTATTTTAAGAGAACATTTTAAAAACCCCCTTAAGTTTATTTATGCTAATTTCATTCATATCCTTATCAAATTTGAAAGTTTTAAAACAAATCTCCTTCTTAAGTTGTTTGCACAACCATCCATCTACACAATTAAAACATATAGGTTGTAGTTTAAATTTTTAAAAAATATAATTTTTTTCCTAAACATTAATATTATTGTATATTTAGATTATTTTATAAGATAAATGCAATTTTAAAAATAAATTATCACAAACTGAGTTCATATATATAAGTTATAGCCTCTAGAAGTTGGTTCTTAGTTGCATTGCATCATGCTATCATGCAATGACACTATGTCAACTGATGACATTATGTAATGTGAAAGGACTATCATATGAAAATATGTTAAAATTTAGATTTCTCTTTAAAATAAATATAATTACCAAATATATAATTTAATCCAAGTTTGTATGTAAAATTTATAGCCTCCAGAAGTTGGTGCTCAGTTGCATTGCATCATAGTGTCAAACAATAATACTATGTCATGTGATAGCACTATGTCACCTAATAGCATGCTAAAATTTAGATTATTCTAAAAAAATATATATAATTTAAAAAAAAATCCTCAAACCAAGTTTGTAAGCAAATGTTACAACCTTTAAAATTTGTTTAATTACATCATAGCATGTTGTCAGGTGACATCATGTTGTAAAGTGATGTCATGATGCCAAATAGTAGCATGCTACCAAGTGATAGCATGTTGTCAAGTTATAGCATGTTCTCAATCAATAACATGATACCGAGTGACATGTTACTGAGTGATAGCATCATGATGTTATTTGGTAACAATATGATGATGCAATCAGGCAACATCAAATGCTAGAGTTTTAAATTTATAACTTTTGTATATGAAATTAGATTGAGATCAATTTTTTAAAATTGCATCTATTTTCGAGATGAATTAAAATATGCAATAATACTAAGGTTTAGTAAAAAAAATTGAACTCTTTTTTATTTATTTCACAACCTATCTATTTGGTGGCCTTAGTATTTAACATGACATTAAGGTAAACAATGAGACTTAGAAGGTAACCCATGTGAATGTGTGTGTGTGTGTGTGTGTGTGTGTGTGTCTATATATATATATATATATATATATATATATATATATATATATATATATATATATATATATATATATATATATATATATATATAAAGAAGAAGAAGAAGAAGATAGATGACCCCATAATTATTATAAATGATTGGTGAGAATACCCTTAATAAAATTTACATTTTAAAAATTTAGATGAATGGGTCCTATGTACTACTGCTAAAAAATTTCCAAATACAATTTAGCAAAAAGTGAATATTCATGAACTAACGAATATTTTCCACTAATTTTTTTCCTTCTAAAGAGAGAGTGATAAAACACTAGATGAGATGAATGGTTATAATTAGAATAAAAAGAAGACTCATAAGTGTCTTGGGTGAATGAAGCAATCCTAGTATAAGACAAAGAGTCTTGAGAATTGACATGAAGACTAGTATCCTTATACATGAAAGTGCAAGTGAAAGAAGTAATAGAGGTTGAGATATGGTAGGTATATTGGTAGTTATATATAACCATTTAAAGGGACCCTAAATTGAGGAAGAAACTCAAAACTTATTAGTGTAAGCCTATAAGACATATTATTGGTATAGGTCTTCTATATATAAGACCTATACCAATAATACAAAGAGAGAGTGATAAAACACTAGATGAGATGAATGGTTATAATTAGAATAAAAAGAAGACTCATAAGTGTCTTGGGTGAATGAAGCAATCTTAGTATAAGACAAAGAGTCTTGAGAATTGACATGAAGACTAGTATCCTTATACATGCAAAGTGCAAGTGAAAGAAGTAATAGAGGTTGAGATATGGTAGGTATACTGGTAGGCATATATAACCATTTAAAGGGACCCTTAATTGAGGAATAAACTCAAAATTTATTAGTGTAAGCCTATAAGACATATTATTGGTATAGGTCTTCTATATATATATATATATACCAATAACTAGCATTCGATAGAAAAATAGGTATATAGATAATCCTATAGAGAGGGATATAATCCAAGATTAGAAATTAGAGCAAAGTTATATCTATATCCATCATAATGATACAAGTTTCCATGAAGGAAACCACAAAATTCAATGAAGAATTGAACAATAAAGAGCTTTAGGGTTCAATGAAATAATTAATAGAGACAATTTTTGTGAATGTAAGTTCAATAAGGAGAGTATGGTTGAAAATAAACCATGTGAGTGAGATGAGAAGAAATTTAAGAATGAGGAGAATACAAAAATGAAGGTTATTGATGTGTGCATTTTGAGAGTCCCTTGTGAGATAGAAAGCCATGAGAAGTATGCAAATAGTGAAAAAGAGTTGGATATAATGTCCATGAGGCATGATGAAATAGTTGAGATGTTTGTAGGAGATCATGGTCAACTTAATGTGTCTATTCAATGTGCAATTACAATAGTGCATAAAATATTGAAGAAAAGAATAAAGTGTGATGTAGTCCAACATGTTCATTTGAATGAGAAGCAAAGTGAAGAAATGAAATAATAGGATAGTGAGGAAATAGTGATTAAAGAGATGGTTGGTAATGGTATGCTAGCCATGTAGGATTATGTTCAAGACATTATTGAGAAAAGATAAAATGGGATAACATGGAAACAAGATTGTTATCATAAAGATATACATGTAAAAGCTTGATTGCAGTAGTTAGAGGTGGAAGAGAATATTCTAACAAAAAATGATGCATGCAAATGGAAAGATGAGGAGTGGTCACAAGAATAGTTGAATAGTATTATGAAGAGAAATCAATATTAGATATGTGTTCATAATCTCAAGCTTGAGGATAATCAATTGTTTAGTGTGAATATGTGGGATGAATAGGAGTGGCTAAGTTTGATATTAGGACAAATGTATTCAAGAACATTAATTTTTTTGATGTAGAGATGAAGAGTCAGGAGGAATTCATAAAATAATTACAAGGTGAAGATAATGAGTTTATTGAGCTCATCAAATGTGAGAAGGAACAAGAGAAAATTGAGAATGGCATGAATAAGAATTCGATAATAGGTTGGGTAATGTGGAAACAAAGCCAAGAAGGTTTTAATAGGAGGTGGTTGGCCAATGGTGGGTTCAAGTCTACACGGGAGAGTAAGATACAAAATAAGTAATCTTGGTGGAGGTGGTCATAAGAAGGTGGGTCTCAGCCCACAAATAAGTGGAATTAAATATGGATAAACCTTTGGTAGAGAAGGACAAACTATGGTGGGTGTAATCCTGCAAGGAATCAAAACTATGGTGCACCTTATCCCACAAAGTAAAAGCAAAAGAGGAAAAATAATGAAAAGAGGACATATTTGAAACCAGCAAGAGCAAGTTGCAAATGAAGAAGAAAGAAATAGTCACCTAACATATTTGGTGTGTTGGTATGGGAAACCATGGCCATTATGTTTCATTCCCAAAATAGTGGTTTTCCTACTTATTCCCTCTATGTGATCGGGAGATCACAATTTTAAACCTCGAGTGTTTTAGGCAGGAACATCCAAACTTTTTGGAAATCTTCCATCAACCAAATATAGTGGTTAGTTTGCCTTATCTGTTTCATTATATTTTCAACATGGAATCATTTCAAAGAATTATCTTAAGGTCTTCATTTACTTCTAATTTATACACGGTTGGATAGACCAAGTTGTTACGATCCAGATTATCTATAAGCACTTGACGGTATCTATAAGCACGTGACGGGAAATGTTGATGTTGTTGGTGGAAATTTGTGAAGACTAAACTCTCATTTGATTGGGGATTACGCACTGAAATAAGTTGCAAGTCATTCACAGTTTTAATAGGAATTTATGACCGTGATTAGGTCTTAGTGGATGTCGTTCGAAGTTGTAATGCTAATCAAATGTTTGAACACCATTTAGAACTATCGAAAGTGAACTTTTTGATTTTCTTTCTAACTGGGGCATTGCCTACTGATTAGGTCTGAAGTAATATTATTTATAGCACGTAATGCTAGTCATAACGAAAACAAATAAAAAATATTAGAATTGTCAAGGAACTTGTTATTGGAATGCAGTTAGAATTGGACCATAAACTCTTATTACATCCTTGGCGTAATTAGTGAGATAGTATACTGTTGGTTAGATTTATTATGTGTATTAGGTCAATAAAGTTGACGTGGTGTGATATCTTTATTATTTGGGGATTAAAGCCAAAATAGGATGATGGCTATACAAACCACTTTCACATAGTTATATGTGGAGTGGAAAACCCGACGAATTTAACTATGTATCAAGTGATTGGGGCTGTGGTGCGTTGGGCTCATAATCTTAAATATGTCGACGAAAATCTGAGGTAAGGACTGCATTGGTAAACATAGGTAGAAGCCCAAACAGGTTATGAAATGCTTTAAAATTACATGCAATGCTAAGCGGGGACTAAAAGCATGACTAGGTAAGTTTTGTTATCTGTGTTTCAAGATTGTATAAAACCATATAAAAATCATTGCCATCATACGAATCAATATTTCAAATGCTAATTAGGCCATTAAATGTTTTAAATTTTTTAATATTCCTATCAAAAACCAAAATGATTAATAATTTAATGTCTGTCTTTTTTAAGTTTATGAATGTTCCAAAATGACCGGATTAGGTCTAGCTGAAGGTGAAAAAAATGTGTTTTTTGTGTTTTGGATTTATTCGTTAAGCAGTGTAATCCTTAATTTGAATTTGAAATGCCGTGGAATGTGTGGTGTCATCTAGGGGAGATGATGGGTCAGACTATTCCCATTTAAATCTAAAAATGAAACATATTTTAGATTCGTCTACTGGAAATTACAATTGAAATTTGGTTTTGTAAATTTTAATCCTTGAGATTGTTTTGAAGGCACTATGTTGTTAGATTAAAGTCATAAATCTGTGGGAAAAAAAATACGGCGTTGTACGTTTTTTTCTCCACGCTTATACATTTAATAAGTTTTATTGTTGTATGAAAAATGAGAATATGTGTTTTATTATAATAAATGCAAGAAATAATATCCGTTGATACGAAGAGGGTTTTTTACACGGTGCAATGTTCGTTTATGAAATGGTGAACTCTTGAAACATGTGAGTTAATAGATGTCCTTAATTAGATATAGCTCTTTTTTATTTTATTTTTAGAAGTTTCAATGAAAATATTCCTTAGACCATATAACCCTCAAAATATATTATAGATTATAAAAATAAATACTAAAATTACAATTTAATTAATTTTTATTTATTTTAACTTTAAGAAATTAAAATACATCTAAATAGATAAATTAATAAAAAACTTTGTCACAATAAAATGTCTTACAATATTAAATCTATAAATATATGCATTACTAAATGCAATTATTTACAAATATAACTCAAGCTCAGATATGCCCAAGCTCACAACCCTTGAAGTAAATTTATATGCACTCTTACAAAGGTAATATACCTACCTACTTACAGTTATTATCAACACGTCACTAACATTATTGAACATTCCTCAATTTCCATAAATATTAAATGATTAGCATAGTATCAATAATTATATGTCGCACAAGATCATGTTATAAAGTAAAACAACTAGATTCACCATAGCACATACTAGGTAACCTGTTATCCCCTTGGGCTATCTCCAATGTAAACAATTCCCAAATAAACGGATCAAAATAAGATAGATATCCCAAATCTCAACTGTGAGATCATCCTGATAATTAGATAGATCCGTAAGCTACACGGTTACATTTACTAGCTTAATAACCGCAAATGAGCACATTGTCTTACCACCAACCTCATATCAAACAAGAATCTTACTATGCATTAATATAGGTAACCTCACATCTGAGAAGAATTTTACTATGCATTAATATAGGATTCCCGTGAGATAATTTCATACCAATTCTAAAAGCTAAAACTCAAATTCACTAATTATAAATCCATGACCAAATATAATCCTTGTTGTCAACATTATTGTGAGTTAATGTACTATTTTTGCAGCAAATAAAAGATCTCCTTTTAAACTTTTGAAACACACCAACTCTTATAAATATATATAAAATAACGAAACCTTTTCATGAATCAAATTAATTCATTGATGCTCTAGAATATACCAAAGACTACTGAAACAAATTTGTAGATCTATGTAAAGTCATGCTTGTGAAAAATAAGAAAATCTCTCTCATTTGTTGAGCGCCACAAGATTATTTCAACTAATGCAACAACACATGCACCAATAGTCTTGTTGAAAATATGAGAAACAAATGGCTTTAAAGTAAAGTATGCGGTTCAAAATATAAACAAAACTTAAGTAAAATAAACTTTTGTAATTTAAAACATATCTGATTTTATTAATATAATATATTTTTATGGATGTAAGATTATATGGAAACCAGAGAGTATTGTATCATACACCCAACGTAACAAAACAAACATGTGATTCTATTCATGTGATCTATATAGATGGTATTGCATTATTTTCAGTTTTAGATGTGATTATCCATCTACCATCTTCAATGTTTTAGCCTTTCCATTTGGATGACATATATTATTTTCCCCTTATTACCTCATCCTTTGACTTAGTCTCGTGTCATGTGATCTATATAGATGGTATTGCATTATTTTCAGTTTTAGATGTGATTATCCATGTACCATCTTCAATGTTTTATCCCTTCCACTTGGCTGACATATATTATTTTTCCCTTATTACCTCATCTTTTGACTCAGTCTTATCTCAGTCACTTATTTTACTTTTTCAAGCACCTTCTTATTCTTGCGTCAATCACTTATTCTACTTTTTCAAGCACCTTCTTAGGGATTGACTCTCTACAATATATTTCTTCAAAATCTATACTATTGTTTTCCTCACTATTTTACTCTTCATGATACAAATAAAAATATTTCACAATAAAAGTATTTAATAATTCTATCCTTTTAGGTAACTGAATCTCATATACATTATTGACAAATTTATTTAATATTTTCTTGGTCTTCTCTATTTCCATATTAATGTTTATAAAGTTTATTTATGAAATATTTTCCCTTAAGTGGGCTATGAGTAAATGCCCCTCTTAGTATTCCACTTTTCTTCTCTTAACATTTTCACAGTATGTTTGTTGCATTTTTTTTCAATTGTTCATGTACTTTATTATGTACATCCCTTATGTGTTTCAATAAGTCAACTAATTCAACACTCTTTGCTTTGATACCTCTCATGTCATGTGAGTTTAAAACTCTTCTTCGACTTGACCCAAAAACAATCTAAAATTAGTTTGTCTCGTACATCTATTAACTAAAATGTTATAACTAAATTCATCTTATGATATAATGTTGTCCTATGTTCTTTTTATACCTTAAAATAAGTATTATAATAAATTCTCATAAATTTTGTTGACTATGTCAGTTTACCCATCCATATGAGGATGATAAGATGTAAATAACTGAAATACAAATGAAACTTTGATATTTTGATTGCTTACTAGAATCACAAATATATACAATGAAAATATAGTAAAATTATAATTGCAATATGCCACCTATACCTAAATAAAAAACCTAACTAAACTATGTTAAAGCTAATAAATGAAATATTAACTAATTATGCAAACATTCCCCACTTTATTACATTATTTGTATAAATGTACCCTTGAAATAGATCAAATTTCACCTTGCCAACAGACTTGTTGAGTATATTTACTATTTGTCTGGTAGTACTAGAGCTTAATATGGTGGTTAAAAACTTGTTCTCTAATGTAATGACATTAAACCTCAATGTATTTGGTTCATTCATGAAATAATAAATTATTCACAAGATTCAACACACCTTGATTGTCATAGAATAGGATTTGTGACTGATCTTTAGGAATCTCCATATAAGACAAAATGTGATGTATCCATATTGCTTCACACATATTGCTTCATGAAACATGATACTCTTTTTATTGATCCATGAAATAAATCTAGATCTGAGATGAAAAATGTAATTTGAATTAGATTTGCTATCAACAATAGATCCAGTATAGTCTGAGTTGGTGTACCCATGCAAGAAAAATTGACTATTATTCTTGTATTATAGACCATAATCAAGTGTACCTTAGACATCTCAAAACATGTTTTTATACAACCTAGTGACATTTATTCAATTCCTGCATAAATATCAAAAGATATATCAAAACAAAACTTGTAGCTAGTCTAGTGTAGGGTAAGTACACGAGACTCTTAATGAGCTATTTGTACAGAGTTGCATCCACTTGAGGGGAATCCTAAAATTGGGAGAGTTGTAAACCTTTATCCATAGGTGTTGAAATAGATTTACAATCTGACATTCTATACTTTTCTCGGATTGGCTTGGGATATTTCATCTAGAAGATAAACATGTGACTCTATTTCTACCATATCTCCAAGCGAAGGTAGTAATGTAGTAGCCTTAAACTAGTCATATCAAAGGATTTCTTTAGGTCATTATTTATTGCATCAATGAGATCATCTGAACTACCTGTGATCATAAGATCATCCACATACAAGATAAGAATGACAATATCTATACCAACCTTATTGATATATAAATTACAATTAGAGGGGATATGAATGAAACCATGCTACAATAGGTGATCACATATTTTTATGTACCATGCCTAAGGTGCATGCTTTAGTCCTTAAAGAGACTTAACTATATGACATACCTTCTGTGGACGTTTGTCATCAATGAAACATTTTTGTTGGGTCATGTATATTTCCTCTTTTAGATTACCATTTAGTAAAGCACTCTTGATGTCCATATGGTAAAGTTTCCATCCATACTATGCTACCAGTGGACAAACAATTCTGATGGTTTTGATCTTCATAGTGGGTACAAAGGCCTCCTTGTAATCAATTCCCTCTTGTTGAGGATAACCCTTTAAAACAAATTTTGATTTACATTTGTTGATGGATTTATCTAACTTGTACATTATTTTGAAAATCCATTTGTAGCTAATGGATTTCTTCCCTATATGTAGATCAACAAGTTCCCACTTCCCATTTTTAATGAAGGAATCATATTTATCATCCATATCTTTATTCCAATGAGGTTGACTTAATCCCTCTCAAAATATCTATAGTTTAGTGTTTTCAACCACTTAACTCATGAGTGCAAGATTGACTTCATTTATCACCTATCTTCTTATTTGAACTCGTGATGAAGTGTCTAGAGGAGAGCTCAGGTGTGAGTCCTTGATTTTTGAATCTAGCCATTTAGGATGATGATATATCTATTAATTTGATGAAGAAATACCATTTAGATTACCAAAATCAATAAATAATTCTCCGTCTTGTATCTCACCTTCTTCATTCTCATCATCTAACTATGGGAAAAGTCTATGAGAGATGGTCTAGTTTGTTTCCCTCTGTACCAATGAGTTTGATGATTCATCATACACCACATCATAACTTTCATAAATATTCTTCATCTTAGGATCCATGAGATGGTATGGTTTGGAAGTAGTGCTATACCATAAAATCAATACATTGGAGGGTCTCTGGTTCGATCTTTTTCCTCTTTTTATTTTGATGATGCATATAAAAATTATAACTAAAAGATGGGAAATTGATGGTTTATGACCAATCCATACCTCTTTCGATGTCTTGTCTAGTAAGATATTTTTTGGTGATCTATAGAAAAGATAGATAGATATTTTCACTACTTCTAAATAGAATTATGCCATCTACTTTATAGTGGATAACATGTAATGAGCCATCTCCATTACTGAGTGATTGCATCATTTTGTTATTATATTTTTCTAAGGTGTATAGGGAGTAGTTAGGTGTTTCTTGATGCCATGTTGCTTTAGGAATGCTAAGAATTTTTTTGATATAAATTCCCCCTTGAGTAGAGCATAGGAATTGAAGTTATTTCCTAGATTATGAAACAACACACTGATGGAAGGCCTTAAAATGTGCAAGGGTTTGACTCTTGTAATGAGAAAGAACACTCAAGTCTTATGAGAAAAGTAATCAAATAACAATTGAAAGTAATTAAATCCTCAAATGGATGCTGGAAAGGGTATTTACAAATAAATATGCACCATAACAAGTCATTCCTTGGCATGAGAGGAACTTGGTTCAAATGGATACCGATGTTTTTTCCCATAAGACACTAGGAAATATTGATAAAGAATGGGAAAGATAAGGAATTCCATGTACCATTGCTCAAAAATAGTCTAGAAAAGGGAACCAATAAATAGATGCCCATAGAGATAGTGCTAAAGTATAGTGGATTCTATGGTAGAGGCAACAAGTACAGCTTCACTAGTTGAAACTATATCTAAGGCAAATAATTGAATTTTTAAGAAAGCTTTAGCAAGAACCTAACCTTCTCAAGAAATGAAACATGATTTGATTCCTTACTAGATTAGAAACTCTACTTTAATCTTGTGATTCAATATTTGATTGATAGATAAGATATTTATTATCAAACTAGGGACATAGAGTACCTTTGTGAGAACACAACATCTTATCTCTAGAGTAACGGTGACACATCCAATTCCTTCTACAATGTACTCTTCATCATCAATAATTAAAACTCAATCTCTATTTGGGTGAGTTATTAGTGAATTGAAGAGTTCCTTACATCCAATCATGTGCTTGCTAATACTAGAGTCTATTACACAAACTTCTCTCATTACTGTCAAGGTTTGGGAAACTAGTACAAGGTCACCATGGGCTCCATATGCTTCTTATTCTACTGCTTCATCATTAGATGAATTATTTTTTAAGTTTTATGTTGATACATGCCCTTTCTGCTTCCATTATTGAGGATGTCTTTTAGATTTATTTTAATCTTCTTTAATAGAAGATCTCTCTTGACTAGATTGGCCTTAAGCGAAGGGATTATACTAGTAATGATCAGTATCATGTGTGTGGGTTTTCAAAATGTAACACCACCACATTGTCTTCTCAGTCTTTTGTTATTGTTATTATTATTGTTGTGGCTACTTTGGTGGTCCCTTATTGAATTTTGGACCCCATTTCTTGGAGATCAAGGCTTTGTCCTAAAATTATTCATGTCAAGACTAAATTACTTCTTATTGTTGAAGAAAATTAACCAGTTATGTGAATGACACTACTTGATTGGTAATGTTGACTGTCATGAAAAATGTGCAAAATTGAGATGGGAGACATCTTAGCATGATTGAAAACAACATCTTATCCTCGATGGACTATTACAGTTGCAGGTCTAGACCATAGTCTTCAAACACCTCATTTGAACAATGTCCTAACCTTTTTTTAATGATGGACTACTCTTTGAGGTTCATAATATGTGGGTTTTAATGCATCCTAGTGAATGGATCTAAAACATCTTCTCTATGCTTGGCTAGGGTGATTACTCAAGGATTTGAATGCTTTGTCAGGCATCTTTATATGCTTTTAGGAATTATATTATGGACTTCACTTAAGTTTGACTCCCCTAAAATTCAATGTCATTTCGCACTATCCCATGCTTGTCTTGGTGTTTTATGCACTTCTATAGGTGTTTTCTAGCATTGCTACATCATTCCTTCTATCATGACTACTCTTTCTCCCTTATTTCATGGGTCTTTCATGAAATTTATGTGATGTAGGGATTTTATCATAAATCAACTTCACATGGATCGCTCTTCATCTTGAAGGCTTCCACCTTCACATTTTATTTGCATGCTTTTGATGCAACGTTCTCTAAACAGGGATCAACATGATTCCAAATGCTCTTAGCTATGGCAATCAATTTTATTTTACTCTGATACCAGAGTGAAATACAAATGAAAATTTGATATTTTTATTGCTTACCAGAATCACAAATATATATAATGAAAATATAGTTAAATTATAATTGTAATATTCCACCTATAGATAATCGAAACACCTAACTAACCTATGTTATAGCTAAACAATGTAATCTTAACTAATTCTTCCAACACAAACAATGACATTATGTACAACTTCTTCTACATTTTCGTCTGTAAATTGATAGTGAATTTCATAATGTATCCTATGCCATGTAGTGTAGTAATCCATGTATTCTTAACATCTCTCTAAAAACCAAGTTGCCAATGCTTTTTACATCACTAGTATTATTAAAATCCATACAATATGTCATCTTAGGAAATATATCCATTATCATAATTATGGAGTCAATCCCTATCTTTGCTCTAGGTAGTCACTAAAAACAATCATGCTTTTATCAACATATGGTCTCTTCATAATATGTAATCATTGATATAACCTTACATTAAGACTTATCCCTTTTGTCAATTATAAAAATATATATATTCTGAAACCTATTTTAATACATCCAAAATCATTCATTGTAAAAATCAACTCTCATCAGACTAGACATTTGTTTCTTCATAACCAAAATTTCATACCCAAAATCCACTATTCTTCTCCTTGGTCAATTTATCTCAAATTAAATATCTAAGTGTACACTCTTCTCCTAATTTAAATAACAAATTTTCTTAAACAAAATAATATAGCCATGACATTATGTAATCACTCAATGGTTTTGCACATGAATTCATTTCTTCTTTAAAATATATATCATTTTCATACTGTTCATTCATACGATCAAATCATATGACTTCTAATTTCAATTCATTTAGTACTAAAACTATATGGTTTATCATATATACCACTCGATTTGAGTTTCAACTCATGTTATTAAAAAAAGGAATAATTTTGTATGAATTCAACCCATTTCATATATTTATGATATAAAATGCACTAAATATTGATAAATATAATGCCTAGTGGATGTATTAAAAAATAAAATCCTTAGGAAAAAATATTGTGTCTAGTTATTGACCTCTTTAAAAATACCTAAATACACTAAATAATTCATATTCACATCATTAATATTATCTCTTAATCCAGCTATACATTTTGCTTCTTATCTCATCATTTATCCATTTTTTACACATAATGCATTGCAATTTACCTTAAACACTACATTCAAAATTAACAACACCAACACTATTTATTTAGTGACTTTCATTTTAAACTGATTGAAACCTTTATGTAACATATTTGTTTTCATTTCTATAATGTCCCAATATAATTCCAAATGAAATTCATATAAAATCTCACTAATCCATGATACCTAATGTGATGTAGACACCTGTCTTTTGGAGTCCATAATGTTTAATCTAGGAACTTGTTTGAGTTTTATTTTACTTTATATGCATATATAAAAGAGTCAAATACATTCATTGACCATGCTAACAAGATAGGTTTGATTTTAAAACATTTAAGAGATTGTACATGCTTGTTTAAGGTTTAAAAGTGTATTTTAAAATTTGTTCTCACAATGTTATAAATTTTAAAAGTAGATATATTTTTGACGAAAAAAGAAATTGAGTTAAAATTTGTCCATTAGTGTGAGTTTATTTTTATAGTAAAATATTTTTTTTGGGATCATATTAGTTTCCATCTAGAATTTTCTAAAAATAGTAACTTTTAAAAATAACAAGTCACTTAACTCTAGGCAGCGTTTATATTTATTAATTTATTTTGTAAATTTTGTATGCCGGATAGAATTTTGCAATGATATTTAATTAAATAAATTTATTTAATTATTTTAATTCATCTATGAATAATAAAATAATACTAGTGTTTAGTGAATTATTAAAATTATTGTTATTAATTTTTTTCTTTTTTTACTATCTTTCTTGGTTTCATCATCTAGAATCATAACCATGTTTGAATATTTGAGGTAATATATTTGTGAATTTATATCAAATTTTTAAATTATATTTTTGGATAAAATTATGTATTTTAACAATATCTATAAAATATGGGAAGAGGATGAGAAGGATTTAAGTAGATGAATAAAATAATACCATAGTTATAGACGCAAGTAGAATAATTGACTATAATTATCACACATTAAATAAAATTTAAGATGGAGTTGCAATATAAGAATAAAAATATAATGAGGAAGAAATTAAAAAATAATAGGAATATCAAGAATACCGACCATCAGTTGAATAAAATATGGTTATGGCCTTAGGCTAAAGGAATGGAGGAATCCAAGTGAACTTTTTCGAGTATGGAGAGAACATAAAACTAGAGAATTTAATAGACTAGTTAAATAGTATATAATTTTTTATGAATGAAGTTTTACAAAATAATAATATAAAATATTTATTTTGTTCACAAAATTGAAGGTTCATTTAATGATTTGGTGGGATGACCTACATAAAGGGAGACAAATTATTGGTAGAGAAATGATCATGACTTGGAGAAAAATTGAGACGAATCTAAGAGGTAAATATATACTTAAAGAAATAGTATTTGCACAGTCCATGAACTACAGTAGAGAGCTTATGGATTAAACTTTTTTTATGCTTTTCATCGATGTTTCAGTTCACACTCCTTGAAACATCGTCAGGGTCAGAGAGTGAAAAATGTTAAATCATAGACGAAGAATTTCCTTTATAGATAAAACATTTTTTATTCTCTCACACTTATGATGTTTCATGGAGTGTGAAATAAAATGTTAATAAAGAACTTAAACCTAGTTTAATCCAGATGCTCTCTACTATAAATATCTACTTGGAGATTTGTGAAACAACTCTATATAATGTTTGATAATTTAATGTAAAAAAATGATAATATATAAGTCTACATAGATTATTTGTACAAGCTATACATGCGAGTATAACATAACAAAATAGATGAAAATATGGTTTCCAGGTATGTAAATTGTTTATAATTTTATATTCAAGATTAATGGATCATGGATATAATAAATATCATGGATTAGGCTTACCAGTTAATTTTGAAGGCAAAATAAGAGCAAAAGAGACATCCTTTTAAAATATTAATTTCGAAGAAAGGGGATAATCATCTCCAAGTGGAGTAGATGGGTTTAATCTAATTATAGGATAATCATACCATGGAATGGTAAAGTGAGAACATAATAAACAAGAGGTTAAAATGCAAAAATATGAAGATTATTTTAGAGAGGCAAACTTTATGTTTACTGTAGAGAATAAAATAGTACATAGGGACCTTAAGTTTTTTAATGATGTCGATAAAAAGGAGACATATTAATTTTAGTGTATGCACTATCATGAATAAGAAATGAGACAATATGACTAGTTAAAAACTAATTAAGTTTACACTAAGATAGTACAACAAAATAGATAACATGTAACATAAACATGAGAAAATATCAATATCAAGATAATAACGATAGCTCCATGAAAATGTGTACATTGTAAACAAGATGATGACTCATAGCTTTGTATAATATTTTTAAATAAGTTATACTTTAGAAGGTAAGATGTTTAAATTAATAATTAATTATATTATTTGTGAAAATATGGTTTGTAATGAAATAATAGAGAAATTAGGTCTACAATATGAAAATCATCCATAGCTTACTAGACTTTATGGTTTCAAAAATGGAATGCAACTATAATATATAAAAGTTATTTAATCAATATTTTATATTTGAAAATTTTAAAATGATGAAATATAGTGTGATGTTATTGCGATGGATGCATGTATTTTTTTGTGTGTAGGCAATGACAATATGACAAGAAAAAAACCTATGAAGGAGAAAAGAATATGTATAATTTTAAAAAATACAGTACAAAATTAGTTTTATTACCTCTTAAATAATAAGGGTAGGTATAAATCATGTTGTCCACAAAATAATTTATCAAATACATAAATATGACAAGTTTGTTTTTATGGATTAATAACAAAAA
>JARHVA010001404.1:432500-482500 GCA_037957365.1 Torreya grandis
ATTTATTCGAATACCTTGGACCTTCTTCTTACATTTTTTTATTTATATTTTTCATTACTTTCCTATAACTTTCTTCTTAATTTTTCTTGTAACTATTATATGTGATTTTTAAACACTTAAGTATCATAAATAACACTTTCTATAATTTTTAAATACACGATATATAAAATACCCATAGGTTTTTTACCATAAGCAATCTAAAGCGTTGATTTACTTATTAATCTATTCTTTGAACCATTATAGGCAATCTCTACTTTTGATAAAATAAAGTCCCATTGCTTTGTATCTCTTGAGATGTGCATCTCAAAATAATTAAAACAACTAGTATTTACTTATAGTTTCCATCTATTTATGGGTGGTATGCACTACTACATTGTGGTTTAGTTCCTAGTTTCGTCCATAGAGTCCTCGAAAAATTACTATATTTTTTCCATCCCTATTTAATGTAATTATTTAGACAAAACCATGTAATTTCACAACATAATTAAAAAATATTTATAATACTCTAGTGGTATCATTTTTATTATTAAATAAAATAAAATTAATCATATTATAAAGTCTATCTACAACATTAAAAACTTAACCATCATCTCTTTGTGTGTTTGGAAATCCCATCAAAAAGTCAATCCTCAGTTATTTCCATGGTAGTATAGGAATTGGTAATGGAATGTCAAACCATGTATTTTATGTATGGCCTTTATCCACTTGTAATATACTACATATTGAAATATACCTTGCCATATATCACCTTATCTTTATGCAAAATTAATTCTCCTCCAATTAATATATTTTATTACTATTAAAAAAATATCCATTGATACCACCATTTTACAATTATATTAAATAATTATCTCTTACATATCAAACTAGAATACATAATTATTTTCTTTTGAAGAGATAACCATCTTATATAAAATATTCATAATAAATAGTACATGTCTCATCTTTTTTTAATAATGGTATTGTGGGGGTTGAAAATAGACACCCAACCCTTTAAAAAGAAGATAAAGAAAAAATAGTAAAAGATCAATGATACTCATCTACTGGATGAACAAAGAGACATGCTACATAAATTCCATGAACTTGATGTAATCTAACACTAGAACTAACACAAATTATGACACTCCCATATAATTTTATTTTCATAGTATAAGATTAATAATCAAAGGTCGAAATTATTTCTTACCTTTTCTCTTCCTTATGTTGCTTACAACCATCTAATCACTTCCTTCCATTGAATATATAAAGATGGGAATGGAGACTGTAAGTCCATACTTTTGGTTTATAGTTTGACAAATAGACCCTAGCCAATAAACCTTCACCTTATAAATTTTTAGATTGAATACTTGTTAGACATATTTCAGTCCTCAAAACCTTGTTATAGTAAAATTTGTTTTTATTATTATTTTAAACAAAAGCATTCTTCTATAAGGATTTATCATCCCTATCCAAATATCCCATATAAGGGTCACCAATATTATATATTGGGATCAAATATTCTATAGTGTTTCAGGAACCAAATTAAAAACTTCACTCTCCTCCTCGCTCTCATTATTTGATTGAACTATAGTATGTTTTGGAACAACATCACTCCACCAAATATTTCCTTCTTATATTTGATACATGGATAATTTGTTGGGGATCAACCAACAATTTGATTACAATTATGAAAGAAATAAATGTGGAATTAAATCAGATAGATAAGTAACTAGAATCAGATAATAGCAAAGAACAAGAGATACAAGAAACCACCCTGAAAACTTGTATTAAACTCTTTACAGAAGGAATACAATTGAAGAAAAATCTTTCTTCCACACCTCTCTTAGATGTACAGATCTCTCTCTAGATCTCTTTCCCTCAAGAGCTCTCTCTCTCAAGTATAATCAACTCCATCAACCTAGAATGATACAACTCTGTACTGTTCTTCAACATTCACATACAATGAACTACTCTAATGAGCTAAGAAGATCTAATCCTACCTATAGAATTAGGAAACTTGAGCATGCAATTACAACCAATAATTATGCCTCTTCAACAAGGGCTCTAAATACAGTCTTTCTAATAATAGGGATGCAGACTTAAGACTAAGACTTAAACTCATCATGCAAACACTCAATTTTGTCCTTGAAAATAACTTTCTGGATGGACAGGTAACTTACATTGGTTCCTGCCTATTTACTTGTGATTGACGTCGGTCGCTACTTGCCGATGTCAACATCTCTTCAACTACTCCTGACCGACGTCGGTCACTCCTGACCAATGCCGGTGACTTTGTAAACTTGCAACTATCAAATGCGCTCCTTTGGTGAAGCTTTTAGCTCCACACCCTAACAATCTCCCACTTGGAGATAAATAGCTACACCAGTACCTGTACAGCAACATCTTCTAGTTCCTCCATCTTCAACTCAATCATGAAGACCAACAGAAGTTGAATGAAGATTCAACTTCTCCTTTGTAACTGGCTTGGTTAACATATCCGCAGGAGTCTTATCTATATGGATCTTCTCCAGCTTCAACTCACCATCTTCCAATACATGTCATATGAAATGGTACCTAAGCTGTATATGTTTTGTTCTTGAATGAAAGGCTGAATTCTTAGCCAAATGGATTGCACTCTAACTGTCATTATATAATCTGCAACTCTCTTGCTCTTTTCCAAGCTCATCCATGACCCGTGTCATCCATATCATCTCTTTTCTAGCCTCTGTGACTGCAGTATACTCTGCTTCTGTAGTTGACAAGGCAACAACCTTCTACAACTTTGATATCTAGCTAACCGCCGTTCCACCTACGGTGAAAACATATCCTGTGGTGCTCTTCCTGCCATCTAAATCACCTGCCATATCTGAATCTACATAACCATGTAGAGAAGTATCTGAACCTCCATAGCACAAATGCCTAATGCTGGTTCCTCTCAGATATCTAAGGATCCACTAAACTGCTTTTCAGTGTTCCTTCCCTAGATTGGCCATATACTTACAACTCCCACTACTTGAAGAATACAATTGAAGAAACTTCTTTCTTCCACACCTCTCTCAGATGTACAGATCTCTCACTAGATCTCTTTCCCTTAAGAGCTCTCTCTCTCAAGTACAATCAACTAAAACAACCTAAAATGATTCAACTCTGTACTATTCTTCAACATTCACATACAATGAACTACTACAATAAGCTAAGAAGATCTAATTCTACATATAGAATTAGGAGACCTGAGCATGCGCTTACAACCAACAGTTATGCCTCTTAAACAAGGGCTCTAAAAATAGTCTTACTAATAATAGAGACGCAGAATTAAGACTAAGACTTAAACTCATCATGTAAACACTCGGTTCTGTCCTCAGAAATAACTTTCTGGACGCACAGGTAACTGATGCCAGTTCCTACCTACTTGCCTATGACCAACGTTGGCCGATACTTGCCGATGTCGGCATCTCTTCAGCTGCTCCTGACCGATGTCGGTCGCTCTTGACCGATGCCAATGACTGTGTAAACTTACAACTTTGATAATGCACTCCTTTGGTGAAGCTTTTAGCTCCACACCCTAACAATCTCCCACTTGGAGATAAATAGCTGCACCAGTACTTGTACAACAACATCTTCTAGCTCTTCCATCTTTAACTCAATCATGAAGACCGATAAAAGTTGAATGAAGATTCAACTTCTCCTTTGTAACTAGCTTGGTTAACATATCCGCATGATTCTTATTTGTATGGATCTTCTCCAGCTTCAACTCACCATCTTCCAATACCTATCATATGAAATGGTACCTAAGTTGTATGTGCTTTGTTCTTGAATGAAAGGTTGAATTCTTAGCCAAATGGATTGCACTCTGACTATCAATGTATAGTCTGCAACTCTCTTGGTCCTTTCCAAGCTCTTCCATGAACCATGTCATCCATATCATCTCTTGGCTAGCCTCTATGACTGCAATATACTCTGCTTCTGTAGTTGACAAGGCAAAAACCTTCTACTGCTTTGATATCCAGCTAACCACCATCCCACCTACAGTGAAAACATATCCTGTGGTGCTCCTCCTGCCATCCAAATCACCTGCCATATCTGAATCTACATAACCATGTAGAGAAGTATCTAAACCTCCATAGCAAAAATGCCTACTGCTGGTTTCTCTCAGATTTCTAAGGATCCACTGAACTGCTTTCCAGTGTTTCTTCCCTGGATTGGCCATATACTTACTTGCAACTCCCATTGCTTGGGCAATATCCAGTCTAGTACACACCATTACATAAATTAAACTCCCTACTACAGAATAATATGGAACTCTACTCATGTACTCTACCTCAGTGTGAATTAGGACATTGTTTTTTACTCAATTAAAAATGTCCAGCCAAAGGTGTGCTTATCGATTTAACATCTTGCATATTGAACCGTTTCAACACCTTGTCCACATAATCCTCTTGAGACAATCAACCTGTGATTTTTCTTGTCTCTCTCTTGATGCTAATGCAAAGGATTTTCTTTGTTGCTCCCAAATCCTTCATAGCAAACGTGTGAGCTAATTTCACCTTAAGCTCAGAGATATCCTGCATGTGTGATCCTGCAACCAACATATCATCTAGATAGAACAATAAGATAATATATCTACCACTATCCAATCTCTTGAAATACACACAATGGTCAGATTGACATGTACTGTAGCCATGCTCAGTCATAAACCTATCAAATTTCAAATACCATTGCCTAGGAGCTTGCTTGAGGCCATACAAGCTTTTCTTCAATCTGCACACTAACTTCTCCTTACCTTTGACCTCAAATCCTTCCGACTATTCCATATATATTTCTTCATCCAAATCTCCATGAAGAAATTCTATCTTAACATCTAGATGCTGAAGATGCAAATCCTTAATAGCAACCACAGACACTACAGTCCGTATAGAAGTCATTTTAACAACAGGAGAAAAAATCTCACCAAAGTCAATACCTAGTTTTTGTGCAAATCCTTTCACTACTAACCTGGCCTTATATCTCATCTTTCAATTCTCACCTTCTTTCAATCTATAGGTCCATCTATTCTTTAGTGTCCTCTTACCAGCTGGCAACTCAACCAAATCCTATGTTTGGTTCTCTCTCAAGGACTCCATTTCCTCTTTCATGCCTAGCTCCCACTGATCCTTGGACTCCACCTTTATTGCTTCATCAAAACTCTCTGGTTCTCCACCATCAGTTAGTAATAAATAAAATAATCAAGGGGAATATAAAATTGGAGGCTTACTCTTTTTGACCTCCTGATGGGCATTTGAGACTCATCCACAACACGCTGTCCACCCAAATTCTTTGTCAGTGACCAACCTTGGTCACTTCCAGGTCTGTTACTAGCCAACGTCAGTTCTTCCTGACTGACATCAGTTCCTGACCTGCCAACGTCGGTCCTTGTATGACCTACATCAGTTTCTATCTTGTCAACATCAGTTCCCACATGACTAACGTCGTTCTCTATGTTTTCCTGCAAGGTATTATTTCTTTTTCCTGTGAGCTCATTTTGGACCATCACCTCATCCAATTCTCCATTACTCTGCCCAGATTGATTCAGCTTCTTCAGCTGATCACTATACATCACTTTTTCATTGAAAACAATGTCAAAGCTCCTAATTACTTTGTTAGTTCCTAGATTCCAAAGTCTGAAACCAAAATCATTTGAGCCATAGCCAATAAATGTGCACCTCATAGACTTAGCATCCAACTTCTTTCTATTTTCCTTATCAATGTGCACAAAGGCTTCAAAACCAAAAACTTTGAGATATGAGAGATCTACCTTTTTACCTATCCATGCCTCTTCTAGAATTTCACCATCCAGAGCTGTAGAGGGTCCTTTGTTAATCAGGTAAACTATAGTGTCAACAGCGTGTGCCCAAAACTCTAAGGGCAAACCAACATGCAATCCCATACACCTTACATGCTCCATTATTGTTCTGTTCATCCTTTCAGCAATTCCATTCTACTGAGGTGTCCTTGGAACCATCCTTTGCCAGTAGATTCCATGCAAATAACAATAATCTCTAAACTTATAGCTGCAGAACTCACCACCATTGTTAGATCTCAGGCACTTCAATCTTCTGCCTGTTTCATTCTCAACCATAGCTTTCCAAATCTTAAAAGTCTCAAATACATCAGGTTTCTTCTTAATACAATAGACCCATACCTTTCTTGTAGCATCATCTATGAACAAAACATAGTACTATGATCCTCCAATAGAAGCAACTTGAGTCGGTCCCCACACATCTGTGTGAACAAGCTGCAACTTATGCTTCTTCTTAGTTGACCCAGTCTTGAGGAAACTCACTCTCTTCTATTTCCCAAAAACACAGTGTCACAAAACTCTAGATCTATGCTTTTTAAATCTAAAAGCATACCTTTGGACTTAAGAATTGACATCCCCTTCTCACTCATGTGGCCAAGCCTTGAGTGCCACAATTTTGCATCCACATCTGAAGTAGATAATACAGAATGAGAATTGTTAGTAACACAATTACATAAATAAGGAGTACCTACTCTCTTACCTCTGGCCATTACAAGTGCACCCTTGGTTACCTTCCAAGATTCAGCTGTGAGAGTTACTGTGCAACCCTCATCCCCTAACTTTTCTGCAAAAATCAAATTCCTCTTCAAGCTAAGAACATGCATAACATCTCTCAACACCCATGTGTTGCCATTCTGCATTTTCAGCTGCACTTTACCTTTGCCAATAATTTTACAAGGCTCATCATCCCCTAAATACACTATTCCAAAATCTCCATGGACATAGTCACTAAAGTATTCTCTATTAGGGGTAGTGAAAAGATGCACCAGAATCTAAAACCCAAGATTCTATATTATTATGCAAAGAGAATATTAAAGCATCTTGTGCAATACCTGTAACCTTTGCTTCTTCCTTTCCTTCATTCTGATTGTCCTCCTTAGGCTTTGACCAGCAATCTCTGCTTATGTGCCTAATTTTTTTACAATTCCAACATTGTGGCTTCCTGCCATTTCTGGATTTGGATCTTCCAATCACCTTAGACTTAGACCTTGATCTCCTCTTGCTCTTTTCTTTTTGCCTCCCCCTGCTCTCAAAACTTAAAGCATTCCTAGATGTTTCCTTTGTGCTTTTTCTACAAATTTCTTTAGTCAAGATAACACTAACAACATCCTCTACTTTCAAAATATTTGATGCAGATGCAGTATTACTAACTGCCATTACTAAGCTATGCCAGCTTTCAAGCAAAGAACATAATATTAAAAGAGCTTTAATTTCATCATCAAATACAATTTTGACTGAACTTAATTGATTTACAATTCCATTGAAATCATTCAGATGAGTAGACACAGATCCACCTTCATTCATATGCAAATTAGATAACTGCTTTATAAGATATACCTTATTTGAAGTTGAGGGTTTTTCATATAAATTTGCTAAAGTATTAATTAACTCTATCGTATACTTTGCCTGTGATAAATTAGATATCACAGTAGATGCTAGACTCAGTCTTATAGACCCTAGAGTCTTTCTATCAAGAACTTCCCATTCTTCATCATCCATGTCTGTGGGCTTCTTTGCATTTCCACCTATCGGTAAGTATATATCTTTTTGATACAGATAATCCTCTATCTGTATTCTCCAATGTTGATAATTTTTGCCATTAAACTTCTCCATTCTCAATTTACTTTCTTCTGCCATTGCTTCTCCCACTCAAACATAAATCCCTGCAGAAACCCTTGTGAGTAACCTGTGATCAATACACACTACACAGATCTAAACCACCTGTTAGTGAACCTGAGCTCTGATACCACTTGTTGGGGATCAACCAACAATTTGATTACACTTATGAAAGCAATAAACATAGAATTAAATCAGATAGATAAGTAACTAGAATTAGATAATAGCAAAGAACAAGAGATACAAGAAACCACCCTAAAAACTTGTATTAAACTCTTTACAGAAGGAATACAATTGAAGAAACTTCTTTCTTCCACACCTCTCTCAGATGTACAAATCTCTCTCTAGATCTCTTTCCCTTAAGAGCTCTCTCTCTCAAGTACAATCAACTCCAACAACCTAGAATGATACAACTCTGTATTGTTCTTTAACATTCACATACAATGAACGACTCTAATGAGCTAAGAAGATCTAATCCTACATATAGAATTAGGAAACTTGAGCATGCAATTACAACTAATAGTTATGCCTCTTCAACAAGGGCTCTAAATATAGTCTTACTAATAATAGATATGCAGACTTAAGACTAAGACTTAAACTCATCATGCAAACACTCAGTTTTGTCCTCGGAAATAACTTTTTGGATGCACAGGTAACCGACATCGGTTCCTACCTGTTTGCCTGTAACCAATGTCGGCTTATACCTACCGACGTCGGCATCTCTTCAACTACTCCTGACCGATGTTGGTCGCTCCTGACTGATGCCGATGACTGTGTAAACCTGCAACTATCAAATGTGCTCCTTTGGTGAAGCTTTTAGCTCCACACCCTAACATAATTGTAAGCCAAATGTCTAGTTTTAAAAAAAATCTAACATCTAAAAGGTAACCTTCATTGTTTAAAATTTTCACCAAATTTATGTCCCTAACATTCAAGGCCACTTGTGCAGGGATCTCCTTAGAGATATCAAGGTTAAACAAAACTAGAACATAATTATAATGTTCGTTCTTTCTTCAGTCAACACCACATCAATTTATCTATGCGAAAAACCATAATCTACCTTAAACACTTTGCTAAAATATTATAATGCTAAAATATATTTTTATATATTATTATTATTTAACAATTTAATATTTTTTCATAGGCTTTGTCCATAGAAATTATTTTCTTGTCATGATATTTTTTATTGCTGAAAAAATACAACTAAAATCATTAATTAGATTAATGTAAAATGTTGTTAAACTATGGAAACATCCTATCTATGTGATGCTCTTTTGAATATGTACCTCAATTATCTCCTTTACTTTTTATTGAACTATTCTTACACCATATGATGAAACTAAAAATCTAATAAATATAAAACTATTATGCTTAAACTTTTAATTCTAAAAATTTACATAAATCTTATACTTTGCTAACAATTCAAGTACCATTCTTCAATGACTTAAGTTATCTTTTATACTCTTAAACTAAATATTAAAGTAATCCACTAAAAACATACCAATGTAATCTCATATCACTATGTTCATCACCCTCATAAACGTGCTAAGTGCATGAGTTAATTTGAATGGCATCACCATCTGGTCATATAATTCATCACTATTAACGAATGTTATTTTCCCTAAAGTATGCTATTGGCTTTCATTTTTGACTCAACATAGCACCAATTCCCAAAAACAAAGCATCATAATTGACCTAAAATATTTCATTAAAATTTGATAATGGTAAAATTGGTCTTTTTAAAATCTTCTTCTTAAAAAATTCAAAGCTTTTTGTGACTGATTGATTCATAAACTGACATTAAAAAGTGCCAAAATGTTTACCAAGGGATCCTTGTAGGAAATTTATTAAACACACCATAAATATTTGGAAAAATAATAATCTCATTGCATAAGAGTCGATTATGAAGTTTGTCAATGCCTATGTCTCTAGATTCACTTAAAACATGAACTGATCAATTTCCATGAATTAAAAGTACATGACCAAACGCTTATAATTTTCAAATGGACACTCTAATATTGAATAAAACTCACAAATAGATCTTTTAAAAGTCTCGATACTTTCAGACAAACTTTCCATCTTCTAGTCATGAAAACAATCTCATATTCCTAAAGTTCTCTACCAAAAGTCTGACTTTAAGGCTTTTAAAATTATCAAAAATGAACTCAAACCATGAAAATAATTATATCATAAAAAGTGTCTCAGAGTATAAAAAATTTCTTTTGTTCACTTTGAAGTTTGAAAATGACTTTAGGTGCTTCAAAAATGGTAATACATGCACACTGGTCCTAAACTGGCCATTACACAATCTATAAGGCTTCACTACAAGATATTAAAAATGACATAAAAATACATCAAATACAAACACTCAATATATGAATGTAACCCTCTCAGAATCTAGAATAACTCTTTAGTTTACATAGAAGTCTGAAAATCTCTCTACATGCCTCAAAATTGAGGGAGAGTGTAATTAGGTCCTTTATGACTCAGCACAATCAGCTAAAACTTGGTGTTCAAATAGTAATTCATAAGTTTATCTAGCCATTTAATTCCATGGGCATATCAATAAATCCTTACCTTTTTATTTTTTAGGTCACAAGTTCTATTCCCATTAGCTATGAATTTGATTCAATCCAAACAATATCCTACATTGGGAAATAGTGAGTTGGCTTAGTTTTGAAAAGCCATGGGCTTCATAGTTTCCAATGCCTATTCATGGGCAAAGGCACTTATCTTGGGATTCATCATGGAATTCTCGGTGGAAACATGTTGTATTTATCCCCTTCATGCTCTAGGTCATCCATGCTAAACACCACTATGTTAAGCTTGGCCATGGTAGTTATGTTTTGTCGTACTTTGAACCTAGACCAAGCTAAGATGGAAAATAATGTCATGACTTAGCATTCATGATTCAAACTTGACTCAGATTAAAAATATACACTTTCAAATATTAAGGATGAAAAAAGATCAATTTTTTGCATGAACTTGCTTCCACATGTCACCTTGTGACTGGTCCACATTTCAGCCACGCTATCACTTTGACCAAGCTTGACCATAATTTTGATCAGTCATAATTTTTGCATATGAACTCAGACTTAGTCTATTAAAAAAGTTTAAAAAATATTGAGATGAGCTATATGCAGTTAAACTAGTTCAAAAATGTTCCATGGTCATCATTTTTTGTAGTTTGACTAGCTCTAACCAAAATTTTGACCTATTTTGACTTGAACATTGACTAACTGCATAAGGAGAAAACAATTTATGTTTCAAATAATCCAAACACTATTGGAAATCTCTATATGATATCTATGATGTGCCAATGATTTCAAGACTATTTGATATCATTCTAACAATGACCTATATAAAAATACTAAAATGTTATTCATACAAAAATAATACTAATGTTTTTTATAAATTTTCTATAAAGAATTGCTAAACCATAGAAACTTATTACCTCTATAACATTTTTTGGAATAGGCCACTCAATTATTTATATTATCTTTTCTTCATTCATTCTCACACCATCTACAGAAACTACAAATCCTAAAAATACCAAACTATTCTCCATAAATCTGCACTTCTTCAAATTTGTATGCATCTTCACATTTATTAACAAATATTGTGAGTGTTCTTCTTTAGTCTTATTGAATATCAAAATATCACCAAAATAAACAACCATAAAATTAGCAATATATTCTCATAGCATTTTATTCATCACCCTCATAAATGTGTTAGGTGCACTATATAATCTGAATGGCATCACCATTGACTCATATAAATCATCCCTAATCTTGAATATATTTTTTCACTCATCTCCTTTAAGAATTCAAATTTGATAATAACCACTCCTTAAATAATTCTTGGTAAAATAGTTTTCTCCTACAAGCACATCCATCATATCATCTAAATGAGGTAAATGAAATATATAATTGAATGTAATTTAATTAATTTCTCTACTATCCACACACATCCTCCATCTTTCTTTCGAGTTATGAAGGATGGTATTGCATATGGACTCATACTCTCCCTTATCAGCGTCTTTCTTAAAAATTTGGTAATGTATTTAGCTAATTTTGCATGTTCCATTAAACTAATCCTATAATTTTTTTAATTGGGTAGATTTGATCTTGGAATCAAATCAATATGATTTCTAATATCTCTCTTTGATGGTCAACCATCTCATAAATTATCACGTATAATATGTATATATTCCTTCAACACTCTTACTACTTCTATTGTTGTTTTCACCATTTTTGTCTTCGTTCTTTGGTAGTAACACATAATAAAAAACCTACTACCTTCATAACTTATATAAATTCTTTAGTAAATAATCATGATTTCTATCTTCTCTTCATCTTTAAGAAGTAACAAAACAACATTTGTACCACCTTTCCAAAAATTGTATGTGTTCTTTGCTCTATCATGAATTACTTTCTTGTAAAATTACCATTGTCTCCCCAATAATAAATGGCATGCATCCATCAGAATAAGATCACACCATATTTCATCATTATAAGTTTTTCTTTAAAAAATATTGGTTAAACACCTTTTATCTACTATAACTTCATTCCCTTTATGAAACTATGAAATTTGATAAGGATTATTATGATTTTCACATTCAAAATTTATTTTTTCTATCATTTCTTTAGAAGTGATATTTTATCAACTGCCACCATCTATAATTACTTTGAAAACATTTCCACTTGAATTACATCTTGTTCAAAAAATATTTGATCACAACGATGTATCACCACCTTCTATATTCTAGAATTATTCCTTTCTTGGAGAGATTGTTGTTCTGCTCATTATGAGATTTTCTCCAGCATCTGCTAATAGAACTTCATTATTTAGATTTTCTATCTCAACATCAATTAAATTCAATTTTGGGTGATCTTTTTACCTCTTTTCTGGATCTTGATAGTGTGGAAACTCAATTTATCTATGTCCTTCTCCACATCTATAAAAAAAATAAGATTTTTGCTTATTTAGAAACCATCCTCTACCACCATTCTAACATCATCTTATTTGAAACCCTCTTCCTCTTTGTTGGTATTGAAACCCTTACCTAATCTCATCTTGTGTTTCGACACCATGTTATGATTCATCTTTAGTGCTATTAAACCCACCTCATCCCCTTATTGTAGAGGATCTACCTCTTTCATACCAAGAGATGTTTTTCTAAAATTTTGTCTATTTTATTTTTCTTCTGCCTTCAAAGCTAATTGATTAGCCTCCACCATGCTAAGTATTCTATGCATTCTTAATTCATATTGAATAGTATATTTCAAATCATTTACATACCTTTCAGCCATCTCCTCTTTCATTTTATCATGCTCCACTTGTATAAAAAACTTATAAAAATCATTTGTTTATTATGATCTTTTTGTCTCAAATTATAAATTTTTGTATATAAGGTTTGCACATAATCCACAAGAAGAAATTTTTATCTCAACTTCTTCTCAATCTTTTTCCATGAATTAATCTTCTCTTTACCTTTTCTCTCTCTCTTTCTGTAAGTGATCCCACCAAATCATTGCATGACCTTTAAATTTTTTGCACACAAAATTTACCTTCTTGTCTTCTCTCATAGTCTTCCACTCAAAAAACTTCTCCATGCTATTCATCTAATCTATCAACTCTTCTAGTTTTAAATTGTGTTCATAACTTGGAACATCAACTTTTATTACTTCTTTCTTCTTTTAAAATATTGACCCATCATCTCTTCCATCAATGGTGGCTACTCTTGTTGTTCTTCTTCATTCTGAAAATTTTCATCATGTTTTGTGTCCTCATCACCACCTTGTGTTCTTCTCTGATTGGTGATAATCCCAATAATTTCTCCACTTGTTTCTATAGCTCTTGTATATTTTGATTATCTGTGCAATACCTCCTCATCCTCTCACCATGTCATACTCCTCCAAGATTCAAACTTGCTCTAATACAAGATAATGAACCCAAAAACTATCAAGATAATAAAATTATGAATAATCCAAGATCTAAAATAATACTTATAATGATTTGTATTGAATAAAATAAAATAATTACAACCCAAATCATGATTAAATAAGCCTCAAATTGTAAGTGGAGTTGAAATGCAAAATAAATGAAAAATTAAAATATTAAAAAAAAACAAATAAAAAAATAGAAAAACAAATAAAAAAAAAATGGCAGTTGTTATTTATAGTAAATTTTGCATGCAAGTTCATGCAGCTCTAGTTCTTTTTTTGAAATATCCTAAATGCTAAATTTAGCCTATGGGATGAAATTCAAATGAGGTTGATGTTCCTTCTTAAAAATATACAATTTCAAAAAATATAAAATTCTTGAAAAACTTATTAAGCAATAATTTTGGACAATCAAATGGTCACGTATATCCTCCAAAAAATATCAAAAACAATTGTAAATGGATAGAGTGGATTATTAAAGCATCAAAAATTTTGAGAAAATCATTTTGATGCATGGAAGAGCTCAAATAGAACTATGAGTCAATAGTTACGTCTTTCGGAAGACTGTCCTATGTTTTTCCGCATCAATCACGAGAAGGATTTGGCTGATTTGGAAGGTTTAGTAGTGGGTAGAGTATAAGAGGTTAAAACAAAACATGTAAATAGTTTTAGAAAATTGTACCCAATATATTAAAAGAGTTTCGAAAAGAAATAAAAATTAATAAAGAAAGTTATAGGAAAACAAACATTTCAACCTAAACCCCCTGAAATGCTAATGTGGATGTGTGTGTGTTTTCTTTTTCTGAAACTCAACTTTTTGAAAAATGTTTTTTTGGGAAACCTTTCAAAATTTTGTGCGCACATACTGAAATCGTTAGTATGACTGGCAAACGAGACACTCTCTCCATGATTAAATCATTTAAGGGGAAAGAAATGTAACTTCGTAAGAGCAGAAAACATTATAATTGTTAAAAATCAAAATGCAAGACAACACTTTACGAATGAAGAATCTACAAACTTTCATTCTTTTTTTTCAAAAACGACATATTTAAAAATATATTTTATCAAATATGAAAATAAATTATAAAACCGTCTAATACCTGATTAGTGTGTGAGACTAGCATTTCAATATTAGAGAAATGTCTTTAAACCAGTAAATGTTAGTTTAAATACTTCAAAAAACCACAGTATATTGTATGGAAAAAGTTTTGAAAAGGTTTTATGTTTTAATTAGTAAACGTCGACTCCAAAACAAATATCCATAACATTGAAAGTTAATTATTCAAGCCGTTTGTTTTCACAAAGCCGAAGAAAACAAAACATATCATATAATCAAATTATTTTATATTATATATGCTTATATTAAAAATAAAAAAATCAAAATTATTTTATTTCACATTAAAATTTAATATATATAACATAATTTATTATTATTTTATTATAATCATCATGGTATTAGTAGGCCCACATCTGTCTGTAACACAAACTAACATTTTTATTTACTAATTTTTCCAGCCCACTATTGTGTTATTCTCCTTCCTTTCTTAAACTAACATTTAATTATTTACAAAATTTTTTTTAGATGGATTCAACAATTTATAAAGACAAATAAAATAAAACATATACGTCAGAAAACATACAAATTCAAAATATAAAATCTTTTACACTTAAAATTTAATTATCAATTGTTTTCTTGTTAATGTTTACTGTGGGATTGGTGGACACACATTCGTCTCTTTTTTTTAATCTTTCATTGTAAAAAGTTCAATCATGGTAGTATTAGACTTGGAATATCAGTAAGAAACATCCTAGAGAACACACAGAGAAAACATAACAGTTCTTTCATTTTCAGGAATTCATTCATTAAAATTTATGCAATTATATTTCTTAAAACAAAAATTGATCTCAAAACCAGCTCATTTTCCAGGAACTCATCCTATAGGAAATTCACATCGAGGCCCTAAAATTCTAAGTATCTCAACAAACTTGATCTTTTCTCTAAAATATCTTAGACGAGAAGTTAAATTATATGAAATTACTACAGTGGAAAATGGCTTTTGAACTGTTTCATGTAGACAGAAAAAGCATTAAAAGGTGGACAAAGAAAATAAATAAACATAGCTAAGAAACTCTCGTTAAACTCTTCACATGCTTTAGAATAGTGACTCGCTAACGCAGAAAGGACAAGAAAATCCGAAGGGAAAAGATCAAATATTATTCACTCTGACAAACGAGGTAGATTACACCACTTCTTTCTATTTTCTTTTTTTAAAAAAAAAGGATTCGTTGTTTTATGATATATAAAACAAAGAAGTATGAAAATTTTTTCGGTGAAAAGGGCCCTATTTCGTGGTACAAAATAATTTGACTAAGTGTATTTAACTAATAAAATTAAAGGATATTATTAGGAGAACAAAAAGAGATGGGTACAAAATCAAAAATTCAATAGCTATAAAATGAATTAATTATATACAAGAGAGAAGATTAAAGAATTGAAGTCTATAATTTTAACAAATAAAATTACAAATTAAAAGAATAATTCATTGTATGGAGTTGTCAAGGAGTGTCAAAAGAAATCATCACCACGAGATAAATAATAGAATGCAAGAAAGATTCATAGCAAAAAGCCTTGGTCACCAATTTCTAGAACGACCATTAGGGACATAACCATGATCTTTACCATTAAAACCTTATCAATAATTTAACCCATGACAAAAACCATGGCTTTTCAAGGCACCTCAAATAAATATGATCGAAGAATACATAACATGGTAGAGAACTTAAGACTACCACAAATTATCTAAAAGTGAGAACATGTCACTACCTCTCTGCCTGCACTATAGACTTGTGCTAATATTTTAACTGGATTTGGACCTCATTTACTCAGAATAAATTGATTATCAAGATAACTCAACATTTGTGTTGAATTCAAAAGTCTATTAGGTCATCAACTATGATGTCGAAAAAATAGGCCAACTTCTAGAGGCCATATGTTTTGATTCATAGCTCCATTTGAGCTCTTTGACGTGCCAAAATGACTGCATCAAAAATATTTTTGCTGTCCTAAGTGGTTGTAATGGACTGGCAGTGTTTCAAAAGTACCACTGAAATTATTAATTAAATTTATTTAAAACATTTATCAACCATGAAAACTTATTTCCTCTTATATGCTTCTTGGAATTAGTCCTCTCAACAACTAACTTTATTATTTAATTATGCACTCTTACACCATATTCTGAAATTGAAAATTCTAAAATATTTTATATATATATATATATATATATATAACACTTATTCATATATACATATGTATTCTCATTTACTAATGTTGTAATATATCTATCAAATGATTTAAGTGATCACATTAAATCTTATTAAATATAAAAATATCATGAAAATAAACCACCATAAACTTACTAGGATAATCTTGTAGCATTGTATTGATTATCCTAGTAAATGGGTTGAATGCATCAGATAATCTAAGTGGCATAACCTTCCCCTCATATAATCCATCCCAAGTTTAGAATCTTTTTTTTAATCCATCTCCTTCACAAACTTAAATCTGATAATAGCCACTGGTTAAATTAATATTAATAAAGAGCATTCCTTATGTGAGCATAACAATCATATCCTCTAGGTGAGGTATAATAAATATCTATTTGATGATGATTTTATTGATTTAATTTTGTCAAACACATCAATTTTATAATCTTTTGAGTTATCAATGTTTGTGTTAGAAACAAAGTAATGCTCTTTCTCACTACACTTTTTCTCACCATTTTAATTTATTTAACTCTATATTTTTTTTATCTCTTCTGATAAGTGATTTTATTGGATATAGTTAATCTTATAATAAAATCAATATCATGTTGAGTGTCACTTTTTGGTGATAAACTATTTTTAAACTCGTCAAATATAATATTTTCATATTCTTTCAACACTTTCATTATTTTTATTTGTTTTGGCATAAATTTTATGTTTTTTTTGGTTATTAATGCATAAAATAATTTGTCATATTCATGTATTTGATTAATTATTTTCTATACAAAATTATTTATACTTACCCTTATTATTTAAGAGGTAATAAAACTAATTTTGTATTATATTTAAAAAATATATATTTATTCTTTACTCTTTCATATGTTTTTTTCCTATTATATTGTCATTGCCTACCCAAAAAAAATTATATGCATCCATTAGAATAACATCACACCATATTTCATCATTTTAAATTTTTTCAATATAAATGATTGATTAAACAACTTTTATCTATTATAATTTTAATCCCTTTCTGAAACCATGAAATCTAATAAGGTATGAATTATTTTCATATTGTAAGCCTAATTTATCTATTATTTCATTACAAACCATAATTTCACAACTAATACAATTAATAAGTAATTTACACGTCTTACCTCCTAAAGTATAACTTATTTAAAATTATTCTACAAACCCATGAATCGTCATCATCTTTACTATGTACACATTGTTTTCTTACAACTATCATTAAAATCCTGATCATGATATTTTCTCATGTGTATGTTGCATATTTTCTATTTTATTATACTATTTTAGTGTAAACTTAATTATTTTTTAACCAATAATATTGTTTCATTTCCTATTCATGATAATGCATACACTAAAATTACTATGTGGCCTTTTTATCCACATCTCTAACAAACTTAAGGTCTCTATGGACTATTTCATTCTCTACTGCAGCCATATATTTTACCTCTCTAAAATCGTGTTCATGTTTTTGTATTTTAACCCCTTGTTTATTATGCTCTCACTTTCTCATTCCATGGGATGATTATCCTCCAGTTAGATTAAACCCATCTACACCTCTTGGAGATGATTATCCCCTTTTATACCCAACTAAAATTCTAAAAGGATGTCTCTTTTGTTATTATTTTCCATTCAAAACTAAGTGGTAAGCCTATTCAATGATATTTATTATATACATGATTCATTAATATTCAATATAAAATTCTAAACAATTTACATACCTTGAAACCATATGTTCATCTCTTTTTTCATGTTCAACTCATATGTATCACTTATACAAATAATATGTGTAGTCTTATACATTATCATATTTTTACATTAAATTATGAAAGATTATGTAGAGTGGTTGTCCAAATCTTCAAGTATATATTTACAGTAGAGAGCTTCTAGATTCAATTCTATTTAAAATTTGTACCAATATTTTAGTTTAAAGTATATGAACCATCATCAGGGTGATAGAATGAAAAATGTTTTATCTATAAAAGAAATGCTTAGTCTCCTATTTTACATTTCTCATTCTCACACCCTGATGATAGTTCATGGAGTGTGAACCAAGACATTAATCAAAAACATAAACACAATTTAATCCAGAAGATCTCTACTGTAATCCATGGAATGTGGAAATACTATTGTTTTAAGTAGAGATTTATCTCTTAGATTATACTCAATTTTTCTCCAAGTCATGATCTTTTGTCCACCATTTATTTGTCTCTCTTTATGTAGGCGATCCCACCAAATCATTACATGAACCTTAAATTTTGTGTATGATATATTTATTTTATTCTATTCTTTTGTACAACTTCATTCATAAAAAAAATATACTATTTAACTAGGCTATTAAATCCTCTAGTTTTAAATTCTCTCCATACTTGAAAACTTTCACTTGGATTCCTCCATTCCTTCGGCTTAAGGCAATAACCATATTTTATTCAATTGATGGTGTATATTATTGATATTCCTAATACTTTTTAATTTATTTCTCATGATATTTTTCTGCATATTTTGCATCTCCCTCTTAAATTTTTATTTTAATGTGTGATAGTTATAGTCAATTCTTCCACTTACATCTACAACTATGGTATTGTTTTGTTCACTTGTTCAAATCCTTCTCATCCTCGTACCATATTTTATAGATATTGTTCAAACAAATAATATTATCCAGAAATATAATTTAAAAATATGATATAAATTCACAAATATATTATCTCAAATACTCAAACATGGCTATGATTCCAGATGATGAAACCAAGAAAGCTAGTAAAAGCAGAAAAAACCAATAACAACAAATTTAATAATTCACTAACCACTAGTATTATTTTATTATTCATGGATGAATTAAAATAATTACATAGATTTATTTAAATAAATATCAACTTAAAATTTTATTTGGCATGCAAAATTTAGGAAAAAAATTAATATCTAGAAATATTACTTAGAGTTAAGTGACTTGTTATTTTTAAAAGTCATTATTTATAAAAAGTTTTAGAAAAAAACTAATATGATTTTAAATAAATTTAATTTTAATATAAAAATAAACTCACACACTAATGAACAAATTTAAACTCAATTTCATGTTTAGTCAAAAATATATCTATTTTTAAAATTTCTAAAATTCTGAAAACAAATATTAAAACAAATATTAAAATACATTTTTAAACCTTAGAAAATCATGTATAATCTCTTAAATGTTTTAAAATGAAACCTAACTAGCTAGCATGATCTATGAATGTATTTGACTCTTTTATATATCCATATAAAGAAAAAAAGACCTCAAACAGGTTCCTGGATTAAACATTGTGGCCTCCAAAAGACAAGTGTCTACATCACATTTAGGTATCATGGATTGGTAACATTTTATAGGAATTTCATTAGGAATTATAGTGGGCCATTATAAAAATAAAAACAAATGTGTTTCATAAAGAGGGAAAATATTTTGTGGGGGCAGCAAAACAGAAATATAGTTCAATCAGTTTAACTTGAAAGTCACTAAATAAATAGTGTAGGTGTTGTTAAATTTCAACGTAGTATTTAAGGTAAATTGCAATGCATTATGTGTAGCAAATAGATAAATGATGAGATAAGAAGCAAAACCTATATCTGGATTAAGTAGAATATTATTGATGTGAAGATGAATTACTTAGTGTATTTAGGGATTTTGAAAGAGGTCAACAACTGGAGACAATATTTTTTCCTTAGGGATTTTATTTTTTAATACAGCATTAGGCATTATATTTATCAATAGTCAATGCATGTTATATCATAAACATATGAAATTGTTTGAAATCATAAAAAACTATTCAATTTTTTATGCACACGAGTTAAAATTCAAATAGAACGGTATATATGATAAACCATATAGTTTTATTATTAAATGAATTGGAAGTAGAAGTCATAAGATTTGATCGTATGAATGAACAATATGAAAATGATCTATATTCTAAAGAAGAAAGGATGTCATGTGCGAAACCATTGAGTTATTACATAACGTCCTGGCTATATTATTTTGTTCAATAAAATTTGTTATTTAAATTAGGAAACAAGTGTACACATAGAGATTTAATGTGAGATCAACCGACCAAGGAGAAGAATGGTGGATTTTGGGTATGGAATTTTGGTTATGACGAAACAAATATCTAGTTAGATGAGAGTTGATTTTGACCATGAATGATTTTAGATGTATAAAAATATGTTTAGGAGGGTATCTTTTTATAATCGGCAAAAGGGATAAGTCTTAATGTAAGGTTATATCAGCTATTACATATTATGGAGAGACCATACGCTGATAATAGCATGATTGTTTTTAGTGATTACGTAGAACAAAGATAGGGATTGATTCCATAATTGTCATAATGGACATATTTCCTAAGTTAACATATTTTATGGATTTTAATAAGACTAGTGATGTAAAAAGCATTGGGAACTTGGTTTTTAGTGTGATGTTAATACTATATGGATTACTACACTACGTGGTATAGGACAAGTTATGAAATTCATTATCAATTTCTAGAGGAAAATATGGAAGATGTTGGACACAAAGTTATGGTTTTTTACATCTTATCATCCTCATTTGGATGGGTAAATTGACGTAGTCAACAAAATTTAAGGGAATGTATTATAATATTTATTTTAAGGTATGAAAAGAACATAAGATAGTATTATATCACAAGATGAATTCATTTATAATATTTTAGTCAATAGGTGTAATAGACAACATAATTTTAGATTGTTTATGGGTAGAGTCGAATAAGAGTTTTAAATTCACATGACATGAGAGGTATGAAAGCATATATTTTTCAATTTGACGATTTATCAAAACATATAAGAGGTGTGCATAATAAAGTACATGAACAATTGGCAAAAAGCTCAACAAACATTGTGTGAAAATGTTAAGAGAAGAAAAGTAAAATACTAGAAAGGGCACTTACTCATAGCTCACTTAAAGACATAAATATTTCTGAAATAAAATTTATAAATATTAATATGAAAATAAACAAAACCAAACAAATACTAAGAAAAATTTGTTAATAATGTATATGAGATAGAGTTACCTTAAAAATGAAATTATTACATATTTTTATTGTGAAATATTTTTTTTTGTTATCATGAAGGATAAAATAGTGAGGGAAAAAATAGTATAGATTTTGAATAAATATATTGGAGAGAGTCAATCCCTAAGAAGGTGCTTAAAAAAGTAGAATAAGTGATTGACACAAGAATAAGAAGGTGCTTGAAAAAGTAGAATAAGTCACTGACACAAGACTAAGTCAAAGGATGAGATAATAAGGGAAAAATAATATATGTCGGCCAAGTGGAAGTGCTAAAACATTGAACATGGAAGATGGCTAATCACATCTAAAACTGAAAATAATGGAATATCATCTATATAAATCACATGTATAGAATGACATGTTTATTTTGTTGTCTTGAGTGTATGATACAATACTATTAAATAATATATATATTATATTAAGAAAATAAGAAAAGTTTTAAATGACATGTTTATTTATATTTTGAACCGCATACATTTATTTTAAAGTCGCTTGTTTGTCATATTTTTCAGAAGACTATTGGTGCATGTGTTGTTGCATTAGTTGAAGTAATCTGGCACTCAACAAACGAGAGAGATTTTTTAATTTTTCACAAGCACGACTTTACATAGATCTACAAATATGTTTCGGTGGTCTTGGGTATATTCTAGAGCATCAATGAATTAATTTGGCTCACCATAAGGTTTTGTTATTTATCATAGCTTTATAAGAGTTGGTGTGTTTCAAAAGTTTTAAAGGAGATCTTTTATTTGCTGCAAAAGTAGTACATTAACTCTGAATAATGCTGACAACAAGGATTATCTTTGGTGATGGATCTATAATTAGTGAATTTGATTTTTAGCTTTTAGAATCGGTATGAAATTATCTAACGGGAATCCTATATTAATGCACAGTAAAATTCTTGTCAGATGTGAGGTTACCTATATTAGTGCACAGTAAGATTCTTGTTAGATATGAGGTTGGTGGTAAGACAAAGTGCTCATTTGAGGTTATTAAGCTAGTCAATGTAACCGTGTAGCCTACGGATGTATCTAATTATCATGATGATCTAACAGTTGAGATTTGGGATATTTATCTTATTTCGGTCCATTATTTGGGAATTGATTACATTGGAGATAGCTCAAGGGGATAACAGGTTACCTATTATGTGCTATGGTGAATCTAGTTGTGTTACTTTGTAACATGATCTTGTGCGACATATAATAATTGATACTATGCTAATCATTTAATATTTATGGAAATTGAGGAATGTTCAATAATGTTAGTGAGGTGTTGATAATAACTGTAAGTAGGTAGGTATATTACCTCTGTAAGAGTGCTCTTAAATTTACGATAAGGGTTGTGAGCTTGGGGATATCTGAGCTGGAGTTATATTTGTAAATAATTACATTTACTAATGCATATATTTATAGATCTAGTATTGTAAGACATTTTATTTTGACAAAGCCTTTTATTAATTTATCTATTTAGATGTATTTTAATTACTTAAAGTTAAAATAAACAAAGATTAATTATGTTGTAGTTTTAGTATTTATTTTTATAATTTATAATATATTCTCACAGTTATATGTTTTAAAGAATATCTTAATCGAAACTCCTAAAAAAGGAATTAAATAGAGCTATATCTTATTAAAGACATCCATTAACTCACATGTTTCAAGAGTTCACCATTTCATAAACGAACATTGCACAGTTAAAAAAAAACCCTCTTCGTATCAACAGATATTATTTCTTGCATTTATTATAATGAAACACATTCTAATTTTTCATGCAACAGTAAAACTTATTAAATGTATGAACATGGAGGAAAAAACGTACAACGCCCTATTTTTTTTTTTCACAGATTTATGACTTTAATCTAACAACATAGTGCCTTCAAAACAATCTCAAGGATTAAAATTTACAAAACCAAATTTCAATTACAATTTCCAGCAGACGAATCTAAAATAGCTGTCATTTTAATATTTAAATGGGAATGGTCAGGTCCATCATCTCCCCTAGGTGACACCTCACATTCCACGGCATTTCAAATTGAAATTAAGGATTACACGGCTTGACGAATAAATCCAAAAGACAAAACACATTTTTTCACCTTCAGCTAGACCTAATCCGGTCATTTTGGAGCATTCATAAACTTTAAAAAAAAAAAAAAAACATTAAATTATGATTTATTTTGGTTTTTGATAGGAATATTAAAAAATTTAAAACATTTATTGGCCTTATTAGCATGTGAAATATTGATTCGTATGACGGCAATGATTTTTCTATGGTTTTATACAAGCTTGAAACACAGATAACAAAACATATCTAGTCATGCTTTTAGTCCCCGCTTAGCATTGCATGTAATTTTAAAGCATTTCCTAACCTGTTTGGGCTTCTACCTATGTTTACCGATGCAGGCCTTACATCAGATCATCGTCGAGTTATTTAGGATTATGAACCCAACACACCACAGCCACAATCACTTGATACATAGCTAAATTAGTCGGGTTTTCCACTCCGCATATAACTATGTGAAAGGGGTTCGTATAGCCACCATCCTATTTTGGATTTAATCCCCAAATAATAAAGATATCACACCACGTCAACTTTACTGACCTAATAGACATAATAAATCTGATCAACACTATACTGTCTCACTAATTACGCCAAGGATGTAATCAGAGTTTATTGTCCAATTCTAACTGCATTCCAAGAACAAGTTCCTTCACAGTTCCAATATTTTCTTTTTTGGTTATGATTAGCATTAGGTACTATAAATAATATTGCTTCAGACCTAATCAGTAGGCAATGTCCCAATTAGAAATAAAATCAAAAGGTTCACTTTCCATAGTTCGAAATGGTATTCAAACATTTGATTAGCATTTCAACTTCCAACGACATCCACTAATACATAATCATGGTCATAAATCCCTATTAAAACTGTGAAAGACTTGGAACTTATTTCAGTACGTAATCCCCAATCAAATGAGAGTTTAGTCTTCACAAATTTCGAGCAACAACATCAACATTTACCGTCAAGTGCTTATAGATAATTTGGATCACAACAACTTGGTCTATCCAACCGTGCATAAATTAGAAGTAAATGAAGACCTTAAAATAATTCTTTGAAATGATTCCATGTTGAAAATATAATCAAACAAATAAAGCAAACTAACAACTATATTGTGGTTGATGGAAGATTTCCAAAAACTTTGGATGCTCATGCGTAAAACACTCAAGGTTTAAAATAGTGATCTCCCGATCACACGGAGGGAATATGTAGGAAAACCACTATTTTGGGAATGAAACATAATGGCCATGGTTTCCCATACCAACACACAAAATATGTTAGCTGACTGTATTTCTTTCTTCTCCATTTGCATCGTGCTCTTGCTGATTTCAAGTATGTCCTCTTTTCATTATTCATCCTCTTTTTGCTTTCACTTTGTCGGATAAGACCCACCATAGATTTGATTCTTTGTGGGATTACACGCACCATAGTTTGTCCTCTACCAAAGGTTTATCCATATTTAATTTCACTTATTTGTTCGCTGAGACCCACCTTGTTATGACTACCTCTGCCAAGATTACTTATTTTGCATCTTACTCTCCCTTGTAGGCTTGAACCCATCATTGACCAACCACCTCCTCTTAAAACCTTCTTGGCTTTGTTTCCACATTACCCAACCTATTATTGCTTATTCATGTCATTCTTAATTTTTTTTAGTTCCTTCTCACATTTGATGAGCTCAATAAACTCATTCTCTTCACCTTGAAATTATTCTATGAATTCCTCTTGGCTCTTCATCTCTACATCAAAAAAATTAATGTTATTGAATACACTCGACCTAATATCAAACTTAGTTACTCCTATTCATCCCACATATTCACACTATAAACTTAATTATCCTCAAGCTTGAGATTATCCTAACTTATATAATCTTGATTTCTCTTCATAATAATATTCTGCTATTCTTGAGACCATTCCTCATCTTGCCATTTTCCTTCATCATTTTTAGTTAGAATATTCTCTCCCACCTCTAACTGCTGCAATCAAGCTTTTACATGTATATCTTAATGAGAACAATCATGTTTCCATGTTATCCCATTTTCTCTTTTCTCGATAATGTCTTGCACATAATCCTACATGGCTAGCATACCATTACAAACCATCTCATTAATCACTACTTCCACACTATCCTATTATTTCATTTCTTCACTTTGCTTCTCATTCAAATGAACATGTTAGAGTACATCACAATTTATTCTTTTTTTCACCATTTTATCCATTGTTGTAAGTACTCACTGAATAGACACATTAAGTTGACCATGATCTCCCACAAACATCTCAACCATTTCATCATGCCTCATGGACATTATGTCCAACTCTTATTCACTATTTGTATATTTCTCGTGGCTTTGTATTTCACAAGGGGCACTCAAAATACACACATCAATAACCTTAATTTTTGTATTCTCCTCATTCTTAAATTTCTTCTCATCTCATTCACATGGTTGGTTTTCAACCATACTCTCCATGTTGAACTTACATTCACAAAAATTGTCTATATTAATTATTTCATGGAACCTTAAAACTCTTTAATTTTCAATTCCTCATTGAACTTTGTGGTTTTCTTAATGGAAACTTGTATCATTATGATGGATGTAGATATAACTTTGCTCTGATTTCTAATCTTGGATTATATCCCTCTCTATAGGATTATCTATATATTTATTCTTCTATACAAATGTTAGTTATTGGTATATGTCTTCTATGATTATGTATATGTCTGATAGGCTTACACTAATAAATTCTAAGTTTCATCCTCACTGCAAGGTCCCTTTAAATGGTTTTATATGCCTACCAATATACCTACCATATCTCCACCTCTATTACTTCTTTCACTTGCACTTTTCATGTATAAGGATACCGGTCTTCATGTCAATTCTCAAGACTCTTTGTCTTATAATAGGATTGCTTCATTCACCCTAGACACTTATGAGTATTCTCTTATTCTAATTAATATCATTCACCTCATCTAGAGTTTTATTAGTCTCTCTTTAGCAGGAAAAATTTTAGTGGCAAGTATTCGTTAGTTCATGAATATTCACTTTTTGGTAAATTATATTTGACAATTTTTTCGGGTAGTACATAGGACCCATTCACCTAAATTTTTAAAATATAAATTTTATTAGAGGTCTTATCACCAATCATTCATAATAATTATGTGGGCATCCATATGATTCACACACACACACACACACACACACACACACACACATATGGGTTACCATCTAAGTCTCATTCTTTACCTTATTGCTATGTTGAATAATAAACCCACCAAATAGATAGGTTGTACAATAAATAAAAGAGAGTTCAAAAACCTTTCCTAAACCTTAATATCATTGAATATTTGAATTCATCTCGGAGATAGATGCAATTTTTAAAAAAAAATGTAAATCTGATTTTCTATATAAAAGTTATAAATTTAAAAATTTGGCATTAAATGTTGCCTGATTGCATCATGGTATTGTTATCAGACAACATCATGATACTATTGCTCAGTAACATGTTGTCGCTCGATAGCATATTATTCATTGACAATATGCTATATCTTGACAACATTTTGTCGCTTGGTAGCATGCTACTATTCAACATCATGATGTCACTCTATAGCATGATGTCGCTCGATGACACATTATGATGCAATAGAACAAATTCTAGATATTCTAAATTTTAGCATGCTACTAGGTGACAGTGCTAGCACATGACCTAGTGTCATCATCCGACACTATGATGTGATGGAACTGAGCACCAATTTTCAGAGGCCATAATTTTTGCATATAGACTCGGTTTGAAATTTTTTTTTGAAATTGTATAGATTTTAAGGAGAAATCCAAATTCTATCATGCTTTCATGTGACATAGTCCTTTCACATGATATAGTGTCATCAGGTGACATAATGTCATCCCATGTCAACATGATGTGATGCAATTAATCACCAACTTTTAGAGGCCATAACTTTTGCATACTAATTTAGTTTTAGATGATTTACTTTTAAAATTTTATTTATTTTATAAATTAATCTAAATATGTGATAATATTAACGTTTAGGAAAGTTTTTTAATATTTTTTTAAAATTTAAACCATAACTTATATGTTTTAATTGTGTAGATAGATGGTTGTACGAACAACTTAAGAAGGAGATTTTTTTGAAATTTTCACATTTGACAAGGATACAAATGAAATTAGCCTAAATAAACTTAGGGGGGTTTTCAAAATGGTCTCTTAAAATAAACCCTTTTCTTTAGTATTATATTTATTTTGGAAATATGTTTTCACACCCAGACTAATGATGGACTAGCCATAAAAGGGCTAGTAGGTCAATTAGAAGAGTACTCTAGCAACAAATGAAAGGTCCTAGGTTATATTCCTAGCATGTCTCATGGATCGAAAAGAAAAACAAAAGATATGAAAGTCAAAATGTGGTTTGTGATGAGTCATAACATACCACCTTCCATAGACTCTTCTCATAATTAGATGATGAGAATGAATAACCTTCTCACAAAGAAGGTGAGATAAAAGGAGATTTATACATTGATCTTCAAAATTTAGAAGATAATTCTTCATCAAATTGTAGGAATTTCAATGTCTAAAATGGGTAGAGAGCACCATTAGGGACTCCAACATGAACTCTAATAAAAATATTTCATCATGAGTTTAGACTAAAAGATAGGGGAGGCTAGATGTTAATATCGTGTTGATGAGTTCAGTAGTTGAAAGTACCGAATCAGAGATAGTTAGAGAGGCTTTATGTTTATCATAGTGGAAGAAGTCCATGTATTTTCAATATGATAACCTCATCAAAAATCAGACATGGGAACTTATTGATTTGATAACAACAAATAAATCCATTCAATGTAAGTGGATTTTTAAGACAAAGTATAAGGTATATGGATCTATTGACAAATATAAAGCACAAAATTTTATAAAGGTATATTCTCAACATGAAGGAATTGACTATGATGATACCTTTACACCCACTACCAAAATTGAGACCATCATATTTGTTTACACACTCGCAACACAAAAGGGATGGAATCTTTGGCATATGAACTTGAAAAGTTCATGACCCAATTAGAAGGATTAATTGATGATCAACATCCACATAAGGAATTTCATCTAATTATGTCACTTTTTGGACTTAAGAAAACACAAAGGGTATGGTACATTAATATTGATAATCATATATTATAACATAGATTCATTTATATCCCCTTAGATACTAATTTATATATCAATAAGGTAGAGACAATGATTGTCATTTTAGTTTTATATGTGGATGATCTTGTGATTAGAATAAGTTTAGATGATCTTGTTAAAGAAGTAAGGAATGACTAAAATAAATCCTTTGGCATGACAGATTTGGGGCTACTTCATTATTGTCATCGGTTAGAGATATGGTAAAAGTAGAATAATATTTTTATCTTGTAGATGAAATATGTGAAGATGATCCTCAAAAAATATGAGATGATAGATTGTAAACTAGTGTTAGCTCCAATGGATAAGGGTTTATAGTTATCTCACTTTCAAGTGTCATCTAAAGTAGATGAAAATTACTATATGAAACTTGTTGGGAGTCTCATTTACTTGACTTATATCAAACTAAACATATGCTTTGTTATTGACTATCTTTCAATATTCCTGAAAGAACCAAATAAGTTTCATTGGGTTGAAGCTAAGAATGTTTTGAGACATATTTGAGGTATATTTGATTATGGTATAGAATACAACAAGAACTCAATTTTTTTTTTGCAGGGTTATACAAAATTTGACTATGTTGTATTTATTGATGATAGGAAATCAACCATAGGGTATATTTTTCATCTCACATATAGACTGATTTTACGGACAAGTAAGAAGTAATATGTAGTTGTTATCTCATACATAGAGGTATAATATTATGTTTCACAAGGAACTATATGAGCGGAAATTTGGTTACATCACATCCTATCATACACAAACATTACTAAAGATCAACCATAATTTCCCTTTTGTGATAATTAGTGTGTGTTAAAGCTTTTCTAGAATCTAGTATTTCATGATGGGACTAAACACACCTAGGTCTAGTGCCATAATATTTTAGAATAAGTCTTGAACCACCACATTTAGCTCCAATAATACCCAATAGATTCATAGGTAGTAAATAAACTAACAAAGTCACTTGGTAAGGTGAAATTTGATCTATTTCAAGGGCACATTGGTAAAAAAATGTAATAAATGGAGTAATGTTAGCATGGGTAATTAATTAACTATTACATTATTTGACAAATAGATTAGTGAACTATTTATATTCACATAGTTAGTATTTATTTAAAACTTATGTAGTTAATTCTTAAGTAATTATAGGTTTACAGTTTAGGACAATCATAATCTATACTATATAACTTCTTCCTTATGGTTTTAATAAAATCATTCAAGTGTTATGCTCTTATATGTAGAATCAGAGCCAGGTTAGGATCCCCAACAATAAATAGTATGTCTTTAGGGGGTGTTGTAAATAATCCACACTCTATGCAATGATAGATTGGCCATAGAGGGGTTAGTAGCTTAGTTGGTAGAGCACACTAGTAGAAAATGAAAGGTCTTATGTTCGAGTCCTAGATGGTCCATATAAGTTGTATCTCAACATGATGAAGGTTAATTATTATGTTTTTTATGGAAATTATCCTAAGATAATTTAAAACACTTTTATCTAAACAAAATAAATATCTTTCACTCAATTTTAGACTCAATTGTTCATGAAATAAAAATAATATTACATAGTAGTCGTATTTTAGGCCTAATATAAGGTATGTCAAGATAGAGTCTCATATAACTTTCTTTATTAATAACTTAAATTATTGAAGACACCTAAATCCTATTTATAAAACACTTTATCAAATTTGAACAAAGTTTAAATAGTTTTGAATCATTTTACTAATACATATATCATAGTTTGTAGTTACTAACGTTGAGTTTCATGTCTTCTTTTACAAGTTTGAACAACACAATCACCGTCATATCACTTTTTAAATATTTTCACAACATAAAAACACTTGTATCCTCTCTAGGACAGCCTCTAGTATATATATACCATGTTTCAATATATTTGGATCAACGGTTTGATATATAAATGAGTTTTCATACCTTAAACATTGTTTTCCTTAATCACTGATAGATGTATTCTACTCAATTGCTTATCTTCTATTTTATAGAGTTATAAAATTGAAAAAATAACATACATGCTTTGAAAATAATTTAAAATCATATTTTAAACATTTTTTAAAATAAATTTGATGTTTCATTTTCTCAAAAATTCATTTTTATTAGCTTAAACCCTCATCTAGGGTTTGCAGCATGCGAACCAGCTGAGATATTTTGTTTAGATAATTTGAGGCCTTAAATGATTGGTAAAATATTAAATTTCCTATATAAAATTCCATATCCATAATTATTAATCTACCAATTAAAATTTTATTATAAAAAAATCAAAATAATAATGAAACTCCATCTTTTCTTGATTGTGGATCTGTATTTAGATTGAAGAACCTTGTTTTAGACCTTCAAAAGTAAAGAAAAATCATGATCATGATTAAAAAAAAATTAAAGACCATAAAGGTAATCTACATACACTTAAAAAGAGTCTAAAGTTTTGTCATCAACACAATAAAACAACCTTCTTTATTCAATATAACTTCTAATTTACAAAGTCCTCTAGTAGGATGTCACCAAAAATAACTCCAAAAGCTTAAATTTTTAGAAATTATTATCATTTCAATACTTTTTTTTTGGATCCAATTTAGGTGGGTCAAGGTTTATCCTTATCAACTAAAGTCTTTAATTTAGATCATTCTTAATGTGATTCACTATAATATCTCAACAGTCACAACTCATCCTATAATATGATAAGTTTCATTTTCCTCATACATTAGACAAATTTAATTTGATGTTTATGGAAACTCTAGATGAAGTGGAGATTTAAAAACACATAAAAATACTATACTATATCTTAGATACCCATTACCATATGGCCTATACTCTTCAAACTTACCGAAACCTTACAAACTATTAATAAAAAATTCATTATTTTTTAAATTATCATTTTCATGTGAAAGATAAATACCCCTCTAAATGTATTATAAATGACAAGTAAAGCTCAAATAAGGTTTCTTATTAACTACTTAAGACCATATAAGACTCCCTAAAATCGAAAATAGGCATAATAAAGATATATTAAAATTATCCTCCTACATCATAATTCCCAGGTGGAGACATTTGATCTCCAACTCAAATAGAACTTGTTAAGATTATTCATTGAATTCTAATTTTTCATAATCTTATCATATGGTATTTATCCTCTATTTTCTTATTATTATTATTCCTCTTTGTTAAACCTCTCATTTGTGCTTGATAATGCATGTCTAGAACTATTTACTTTGTTCAAAGGTTCCTTGCCTGGATGAAGTATACTCTTTTTTAATTATGGATTCTCTCCTTTAGCTTGATCAAATATCCAAGATAATAAACATCTCTTATTTATACCATATATACAAACTGAAATGTATTGAAACCATGTTTTTACCTCAAAAACATGTCTCTTATGGTCTCTTTTCATATGTATGAATATACTTATTTGCCTAAGGTCCTCTCTTGGAACAAATATATTATACATTAGCTCTTATATATAATTATTAAATTCCCATAAGTATCTTATGACTCTATGAATTTGTACTCTTACTCATACAATTCCTTGGATAATTAAACTTTCTAACTACTTCCAAATTCCTCTGCAAACAAGTAATGTCACTATGTATTTAATGTTTTTACTATTAAATATGATTCTTAAGAACATTTTAAAAACTAATTTTCATCCTCATTCAAATACATATCATAACAAACAAATATTATTCCTCCTTGGTTTCACTTGGTCTTCTCCTGAGGTTATTTTGGTTCCTCATATTAAGTCTTCTCATTGTATTTTTCTTCCTCTTGAATTACTATCTTCCTTCTTAGTTCAATTTCATTGTGAATAAATTATTCTTAGATAACTTTCCTCTTATCCTTATCATTCATACATCCAAGAACATCAAATTCAATTCTAATATCCTAATAGATTAGCTTCTTACCTTGTTCTTGACTGTTTACTCCTTTTTTTCTGAGTCCTTTCTTTGAAGTTATCTCCTCATACAACTTACGTATCTTTGCTCTCCTTTTTTGATCAAATATAGTTCTAGTTTGGATTTTATTTTACTTGGATCTATTTTCAGACTGAATATATCCTTACCTAAACTTTCATATTCTTTCAAACTATCCTCTTCATGAAGAATATGATTATCCTTCTCTTTATCTTTTTCTATCATTAGGTCTTTTGATACATCTTCTTCCTAATCTATATGCCCATAAAGTGTCTCTTTTAGATTCATAAATTTACAAACAACATTGTTAACACTAATCCACCTACATTGAAGAGGCTTACTAGTCTCTTAAAGTACCTCATGACTCACAATATATATATATATATATATATATATATATATATATATATATATATATATATATATATATATATATATATATATATATATATATATATATATATATATTTGTTTATGTGCTTCTAAAGTACTGTTAAAAATTCTCTTGGTACTTGTACCATACTTCTAGGATCATCTTATTTATTCCTTTGTTTATCCTATTATAGTGACCTCTTCTTTACCAATATTTGATGAAATAAAATTTCCTAATGTCTTAGACTTCATGTTATCCTGAAATCTGCTATGTCTCTTCTTGGATCTCGTTGAAGTGCGTATTCATTTAAATTTCCTTTAACACCATTTTTATTTATCTCTCTCATCCTATTCGATATAAACAGTTTACCATTCATCTCCTTGTGTTGTCCTATTCATTCTTTGTTCATGATTATAGGCTAATACCTACTCATAATTTTGTGTGTCTCTTTGAATAATAAATTGGACATTTCATTTACTATTTGTTACTTATCTTGCAGCTTGATCAATTTTCTATTGAATACATTATTCATGTCCTTCATCTTGAATTATTTCCTTATGACTTTTGATCAACCTAAATTTTTCCTTTTCCTTCATGTTTTCTACATGTTCCTTATTCAGATTTTCATCATGTGTAACTACTTGTCCTCTTGTATCTTGAAATGTATAAGTTTTCATTGACTTAATTGATGAATCCTTTTTGATGTTCCTTTTTAAGATCTTATCTTATCATGCACTTACTTAAATTATATTTTCCTTGAGATTGAAAATATCTATCACCTATTCCTCCTTGTGTTCATCCTCTTTGTTAAGGATCACTCTTTATTGGTATTATTTCTATTTCATATCATTAACCTAGTTTTTAGGGTTTATTGGTAAATATTCCTTCTTGACCTTATCATAATTTAAGTCCTAAAACTAAATAAAATATTTTTTAACCTACATACCTAAAATGAAACACTCATTAGAGTTAAAATATTGAGGCCAACATGTCTCTTTAGAGGTCTAATATAATGGTAATATTTTATTTATGGTTTGTAACCTTAAAGATATCATTTTATTGTGAACTTCATCTACCTAAATTGAATTATCTTATAAGTCCTCATAGAAATATCCATGATCTTCAAACTCTTTGCATGCATCATGGAATGCTTTGAAATCATCATCACCTAAAAATTGTTCTTGAGCATCATAAAATATCTCCCTTTTATCTTATTTATCCTCAACCATAATAACCTCCTTGACCTCTTTATTTGGTTGACCTATATTGTGTTTTTTTTAAATAATTATCATTTAATAATATTATTATATAAAAGTAATTTAATCTTAACACATGATTATGTTTTCATCAATGGCAAAGGTCTAGGTTTTGAAAGGGGCCTATCCCTTATACTATGGATAGAAATATATTATGATAAAATCTCTATGAAGCTCTTCTTCTAGTATAAATAGAACTATGGTGTAAAACCAAAGAATAAAAGATGTAACACTACATAGTAAACCAACAGAAATGAACTAAAGTAATGACCCTTGTTGAAAGTATTATATTAAAATTGTAGGAGTCATATTAGGTATCTCCTTCTCAATCTTAACTTTACCTTTTTTCTTGTTGATTACAACCTTCCATTCATCCCCTTCCCTTCAATCAAGGAATATAGGAATAGAGACTTCAAGAGAATCAACATGTTTAAAATTATAGTTAGATTTTAAAGTGGATAAATGAATATTATTAAGAGATATTATATCCATAAAACCTTCACATGCAGCTTATTTCAATCTTGAAGTAGAAATAACCTTTGGTGAATCTTCAAATTTCTTAATCTATTCAAGAAACAAAACTAATGCTAACATTTCTAGAATTTCACTAATATTATCTAAGTTTTGTTATACTTCTAGAATTTCACATTTTTATCTATCTAAATATATCTCAAGTTTAATATCCTTCCATTAGGGAACCCCATTCTTATTCTTAGTGAAGCGATGATCCCTATCCATATGCCTTGTTTCAAAACATTTGTGATAAGGAAAATGCAGATCCTCATAATCAAGATTTTATTTCCAAGTCTATCCCTAAATGATCATATCAATAGTTGCAATAAAAAATTCTAAAACATTTGAAAATAGCCAGATACAAGAAAAGGTAGAGTGCTACATTTTTTTTTGGATTTACAGTAATAATTTTTCCCAAAGAATTTCATATAATGTGAAAATAACATTATTATGTTTAAAAAACTCTCTTGATTCTAATTAATATTAAATAAATAGAATTATATTAGATATATTATGATCAAAATTAGAATTTATATACATATCTTATATAAATCTATGTAAGAGACTTCAAAAGATAAATTTATAGATAAGTCTAATGAAATTACGTCACAATTCTAATAGAATATAGACCCTTCAATAATGATATCCCTTGTCATCTATTACATAGATTTATCCAAGATATGTATTCTAATAGCATCCATCAATATTGCATACTTATTTAATATATAATAATAAGCATTTCATAAAAAATTAAATGTGCAATACGCATCACATTAAATGACAATAAATGAATTTGTAAACCATCCAAATCAATCCTATAGATAAGATGAAATAGAAATAAACAATCATTTAATATTCATTAAAATGTGCACACACATCACAAAAAATGTTATATATAATGAATCATTTGATATTTATAGAAACAAAATCATAATAAGTATATACCATTACTTATCTTCTTTGAACTTGATATCTCTTCCTCAATTTTATATTTGTTAAGAAATTTTCCATTTTTTAATCTCTTCATGGTAGTCATACGTAAATATGACAAGTATTTGCAATCCTTACAAGAAATATACAAAAGATATGTCCATGAATATTAACCATATTTATTTTTTTCCAATATCATTTTTGAATTTCAAAATAGTTAAACTTTAATATTTGTGTATTGTAAATGTCCAAGATAATCATGAGGTTTGTTGATGATAAATTGTTTAAATAGATTTTTATTGTTCCTTATCATTATAAATCTCTAGTGGTGCTGGTACATATGTATTCCTAAACATTGGGGGATGTAAGGTATATAAACAAGAAAAATTTATTCAAGTGGTATTAGCCATTTATATTAGAGTAGGTTATTTACCTTACCTCATAATTATTACATTAATTTTTTTAAGTATTTTTTATCATTTCCCACCCACTTTGGTGTTGATATTTAATGCTTTAAACATAGCGAGTTTCTATCACTAGTATATCTCCTTTGATCACATGGCTATTATTAATCTTTATTTCCAATATATTAAAGGCACTATAATTATACTTTCATGAAGGTTTTAGATATATTATATGATATTGCTCTTCTTTATTATGTATATCTATTTATTTCACTGAGCTTATTCATGTGATATTTGTTTTTTTTAACACTTTATATGTATGGGTTAGAATGGTTTGATTATAATTCCTTTGATGTTATCAAATATCAAAGTGTTTCAGAGATTTATCTATGAACTTATTATATTTTATATATAGGTTTTTATTCGATGATTTTAGAAGCATGAACTATTTTGAGGAAATCATGAAAACCTTGTACTAGGTTTTGTTTTAATTTGTTTGTATGTTATTTCCAATATAAGACCTTGTTGTCTTTCTAAATATTTCCATATATATAACATTATTCTTTTGTGTGTTTTATTTCCATCTAATAGAAATGATATTAGTTTTTGTAGTTGGAAGAACAATGGTTCTTATTTATGCATTTCAACCATGCATAAGGCTTTTTCAACATCCTCTCCATGCATTCTTAGAGCCATGTTTGTCTTTGTTATAGATAGATAAGGTTGTGCTTTCTAGAACACATTAATTTCATGCACATATCTTATTTTCTACATCATTAATGAGGACAAGATTTTCACATTCAATCACAAGTCAAATTTTAGAAAAAAAATGTGTCGTTCAGTCACAAGTCAAATTTTAGATAGAAAAACATGACATATAGGCACAATTAAAATATAGACTAGTAAAAGTGACCAATATTAATCAAAATTTTCCCCCTTTTTTATGGATGACATCACTCATACATCAACCAAATCATTCAAGATTGATCAATTCTCATCCCCACCCCTAGCCCCTTGGCCACATGGTATGGTAATATGGAGGAGCATTAGAATTTAATTCTAACTAATGGGGTCTTAACTTCTAGTCCTTCAAAAAAAATCTCTAAGAATTTAATTTTTTTAAATCATTGAGTATTTGTTCATAGTATTTTTTATTTTTGACACATTTATGATGGAAAAAATTATGAATAATATATCTCTTAATCGGTAACTCAAAATAGAGTGTTTTTTAAAGGATTTTTTTATGTCTGATCTATTTTTGTCACTTATTTTATAAGAATATATTAAAATATAATGTGTAAAATTGGGTGTAATCTCAATAAAAAATATTTTGGGGGTTGTCTCAGTTTTGACTTGTGAATGATTTTGCATTCACTTGCACTTTCGTTATTTCCTAGCATGGCTTATGTTTTTCCATTAGACTAGTGTGATCCATTAAAAATAGAAAATTACCACACTTGGAGACTAAGAATACAAAAAAAATTTAAAAATAATGGATGGTGGGCATTAATGACTAAAACATGACTATTGGTTACTAGATAATTTGAGAAATTTTAGCACCAAACCAAATTTGATGAATGTATGGGTTGGATATGAATTTATGTAAGTGATAGTATTTTATATATTTTTGAAGGATGTGACACTCCTTTCAAAATATGTAAAAAAAATTAAAGGGTTTATTTGGTAAAGTGGATCACATAAGATCCATATAAATTGAAGAAGAGATAACTTCTCTCAATCCTAAAGATTTTCCATCTATTGTAGACTGACATACTAAGTTCAAGAACTTGTTGACATAATTGAAGGGGAGTGAAAGAGATAATAAAGATGAAGAGTGTGTTTAATATACCTAATTCTTTCAAAATTCAAAGGTCCATTAGAAATCTTTGTTTTTACCTTTTTCTTTGTCATGGAAGCCTTGGGTGCTGCATTCAAAACATCTAATTTAAAGTTATTTTATGAAATAATTACTACAAATGAATCCAAATTATCTAAACTTTATTCAAAACATTTTATTTGAAGTTCTTCTCAAATTTAGGGTATTCAACAGACTCTTTCAACATAGTTTGTTATGACATATCTTGGTCTTTTACAAAATTTCCTTGGTTTGAAGATTTATCAGTCATATTAAAAGATTATTTTGAGTAAATAGAGATACACCCTTGATCTTATTCAACATTTTATCATGGCCGAGTGTAAGCTAATTCCATTTGAATTCTAGTTTGGAGCCATTCTTACTTCCACCTGGACTAATCATCTTTGGGATACTACATTATATAAAAAAACTAGTTTGAAGTCTTATGTAGTTGATGCATACTCACTCGAATATTTATTTTATATTTTCTCTTATATCTCAATTTTTAGATGTTATTTATGATAACAATTGGAAAACTAGCAAGAGGATTTTGAGATATTTATAAGAGACTTCCCATTTTATATTACACTACACTATAAGTTCTACTGATTTGGTTAGTTATATTAATTTAGATTGGGTAGGTTTTATTGGTAGCATGTGTTGTACTTATGGTTATATTTTTTTATTTTTACTTCTCTATTTCTTTGGGATTTAAAGAAGTAGAAGGATATTACAATTTCATCTATAAAGATAAAATACAAGGTGACAACCATATCTATGTAGTAATTATTTGGACTCATCATTTATTACCTGAGTTTGGCTTTATGTAAAAATCAGCTAATGTTCTTTGGTGTGATAAACAAAGTTAAATTTAAATTTATCAAAACCCTATTGAAATCTACTTTAGTGATTTGTATTACACCAATTATATCATAAGGTAAAATTTACATGTGGAAAATTAGATCCAATGTAGCACTTGATATATCTAGCCATGTTTATGTGGTGGTAAAAAAGGACACATAGCTATGCACAAGCTGCATGGATGTGAAATTGGTGAGGTAAGGCTTAAGGGGATACTTGGAAAGATTAGAAGAGCTTTAACTATTGACTACACATTGGTTACATTTGAAAAGTGCAAAACATGTTTTAAACCCCACTGAGTAACATCAAGACAACATGGAGGAATACATAGACTTGTTTGTAGATTCTACCTACCAATATTGTGTAGATTACTTAGTAACCTCTTCATCTCATGAATATGGGTGGTGAAGGTTGAAAAAGTTGACTGTATGATTTGAGAGGTGTAAATGTGGTGTTAATGTTCATTTACTACAGGTCATGATGTAAGTTACAAATGGTATGGAAAATATTATAGAGAATGCAATTACTAAAGGCAAATGGTGAAATGATAATGTGTTAATTACACTCTCATCTATGGACCCCATGGATCAAGGCATAAATGATGTTGGTGGAAATAATATCGAAAGGTGTAATTTACACTTAATAGGGTAAAATGTGTAGTTTAATGATGTAGTTCTGCATCCCATAAAAATCCCATAAAAAGAAGGTAAAACAATCTTAGCAAAGATGGGATATTGAAATGAACTTTGCAATTAACAATGTATAAGGTGAAATGTGTATCTCCACCACTGTGTACCACAACATGGAAAATATAAGTAGGTAGGAAAGTCAAAAGACAACATGTAGATCCCCATCTAGATGGTGTAATATACATACTTATTCCATATGCATATAAGTAGTGCTTTGATAAGAACCTAAAGCTATTTCACAAGATGTGATTGAATGATATTGTAGTCCAAAAATGATATATATGCCAATGTTCTCTTAGCTTATTCAATTTTAGTAATCTTAAACAGATGTGTGGTGGGTTATTGAAGATGTTATTACTAGTTGATTATGATTTAATATCCTTGTAAGGGGTGCCCTTGAGGATATGTATGAAAAATGGAAGCCATTTGGTAGGGTATTGATTTACAAGAAAATGTCATATCTAGTGGTGGGAGTACATAATGTTTACTGGTAAAATAAATTAAATCATTACCTGTCTATGTGTTGGGAAATCCCAACACAAAATAAATACTTAAATATATCCATGGCCCTCTTAGAACTGATAATAGCATGTAATGTCTAATATTTTGTGCACGTCCTTTAACCACCTAACATATTCTACACCTTGAAACATAATTTCCCACATCTCTCTTTATCTTTGGCCAAAAATACTTTTCTTCCACCAAATCTATTATATTCATCTTACCAAAATATCCAATCAAACCACCACTATGTAATTATCTTATTACATTATCTCGTAGATACCCAATTAGAATGCACAAGAACAAGAACAAGATAACCAAAAATAAACAAGAATAAAAATATTACCGATAGGCTAAGATCATGAAAAAATAATCAAAATTAATTTTTATTGATTGATTAAAATATTTATAAACCCAAACCATGATAAAATAAGCCTCAACCCATAAATTAGAGTTTAAAAGCAATATTTAAAAAAAAAAACTGAAATCTAAAAAAATTCCTATTTTTAAAACACTCAAAATAACCCAAAATATCGTAAACACTACAATTAGACTAAGAGATAAAATTAAACTTAATTTGATGTCTGGTTCTAAAAATACACAATCTTTAAAAATAGAAAATACTTGAAAAAAGCATTAAATCATAATTTTGAACTGTCAGATGATCATGTATGGCCTCTAAAAATTATCAAAAACACTACTAGTTCATTATATCTACCTAAGACGAAAAAACCTTTTTGATACAGTTACTTTTTCATGTTGAATAGCTCAAATGGACATATGGGTCAAAATTTATGGCCTCTTAAAGTTGGCCTACTTTTTTGCATCATTCTCCTCTAGTTGAAAACAACTCAGCTCGTTCGAGTTGGCCTAATTGTATTCCTGCCATTTTTCCTTGTCAATATTCTACATTTCCTATCTAATAACCCAAGTGTTGTCTTCTTGTTGCAAGCCTTCCCACTTCACCAAATACCTATTATAATTCTCTTTCCTTGTGCTAACTATCTTCATATGCAAAACATACACTATTGTTTCTTTCTTCTTCATTAGAACTTGAGGCTCCCAAATTACTTCTTCATCTTCATCGTCTTCACCATCCACTCCATGAAATTGATATACATCTAAAACATTAAATACTAGATATATATCAAAATTCTATGGTAAACCCACCTCAAATGCATTATCATTGTTTTTTTTCACAATTCTACATGGTCCAATTTTTTTGTACTTCTACTTGTTGTATCTTCCTTTTGAAAATATTTCTTTCCTCAAGTAAAACATTATTAGCTCTCCTTATTGAAATACCTTCGATCTTCTTCTAACATCTACTACTACTTTATATTTCTCATTACTTTCCTTCAAATTTCTTCTTGCTCCTTGCAAGTACTGCGTATTCTTTGCAATTTATTTTACATCATCACTAATTTGATCTACAATTGATAATTGTACCAAATCTAAAATACCCATATGATTTATTTTATAAATAATTTGAAATAATGATTTTATTGTTGAGGTATTCACTAAACTATTATATGCAAACTCATCTTGTGGTATATCCATGTCCCATTGCTTTGGCTTCTATCCCACTATACATCTCAATAAAGTTCCCAACCTCCTATTCACAAATTCTATATGCACTACTAAATTGTAGCTTAGTACCCATCTTCTTCCACAAAGTCCTCCAAAAATGACATAGAAGTTTTGTGTCCCCATCTGAAGTAATAGTATTTGGAAGACTATGTAATCTCATAATATCCATACAAAATAATTCTACAACCCTAGTGGCATCATTGGTTTTCATAAAAGAAATTAAATAAACCATTTTAGAAAATCTATCTACAATAATAAAAATTGAATAATTACCTATCTGTGTGTTTGGCAATCACAACACAAAATTCATACTTAAGTGTATCCATCACCATCTTTAAATTGGTAATGACATGTAAAGTCTAGTATTTTATTCATGTCCTTTAGCCCCTTGACAATTCTACACCTTGAAAGACACCTTTCCACATATCTCTTCATCTTTGGCCAAAAATACTTTTATTCCACTAAAAATATTATCTTCGTCCTACCAAAATGTCTACCCAAACCACCACTATGTAATTCTCTTATTATACTATCTCATAGAGACCCAATTGGAATGTATAATAATAAGAACAAGATAACTAAAAACTAACAAGAATAAAAAAATTACACATAATCCAAGATCTTAAAGCAATAATTAAAATTGATTCATATTGATTACTTAGAATAATTATAAACCTAAACCATGCTTAAATTAACTTTAACTCAAAAATTAGAGTTTAGATGCAAAATTTTAAAATTAAAAAAAATAAAAATCTTAAATAAATGCCTATTTTTAAAACTCTTAAAATAACCCAAAAATCTCTCAAAATATCATAAACACTATAATTAAACAATGATACAAAATTTAACTGATGTTGATGTCTAGTTTTAAATATTTATAATTTTTAAAAATAGAAGAAATTTAAAAAATCATTAAATCATAATTTTAGACCCTCAAATGATCACGTATGCCCTCTAAAAAATATGGAAAACACTGCTAGGTCATTATAACAACTTGATAGAACAACAAACTTTTTGATATGATCATTTTGGTGTTTTGAATAAATTAAATGGTGATACAAGTCAGAAAACTATGGCCTTCATAATTTATCCTTTTATTTTTACATCATTCTCATCTATTTGAAAACTACTCGGCTCTTGAATGATGCCCTGATTGTATTCTTGCCATTTTTAATTTTCAATCTTCTTCATCTCCCATTATATAATCCAAGTGTTGTCTTCTTATTTAAAGCCTTCCCACTATACCAAATACCTATTATAATTCCCTTTCGTTGTGCTCACTGTCTTCATACCTAAAATATGCACTATTTTTTCTTTCTTCTTATTTGTAACTTGATGCTCCTAATTTTATTATTCATCTTCATCATCTTCACCATCCTATCCATGCAATTCGTATAAATCTAAAACACTAAATAATGGATATATATCAAAATTCTATGGTAAACTCACCTCATATGCATTATCATTGATTTTTTTCACAATCTTAAATGGTACAATTTTTTCATACTTCAACTTTTTGTTTGTTCCTTTTATAAATCTTTCTTTCCTCAATTAAACCATTACTAACTCTTCTTCTTCAAATACCTTCGATCTTCTTCTGACATCTACTATTGCTTTATATTTATTATTACATTTCAACAACTTTCTTGTTACCCATTCTTGCAACTGTTGTATATGCTCTACAAATTATTCTCCATCATCACTACTTTGATATAAAATTAGCAATTATACCAAATCTAAAATACCCATTGGATTTCATATATAAATAATTTGAAATGGTGATTTTCATATTGATCTATTCACTAAACTATTATATGCAAACTCAGCTTGTGGTAAAGCCAAGTACCATTGCTTTAGCTTCACTCCCAATATGCATCTCAATAAATTTACCAAGCTCCTATTCACAACATTTGTCTATCAATCTATTTGTGGGTGATATACACTATTGTATTGTATTTTAGTACCCATATTCTTCCATAAATTCCTCCAAATATGACTTAGAAATTTCATGTCCCTATCTAAAGTAATAGTTTTTGGAACACCATGTAATCTCTAAATATCCATAAGAAATAATTCTATAACTCTAGTGGCATCATTACTTTTCTTACATGTAATGAAATATTTAATTAAAAAAATATATCTATAATAACAAAATTAAATCGTTACCTCTCTATGTGTTTAGTAATCCCAACATAAAATCCATACTTAAATCTATCCATGAACCTCTTGGAATTGGTAATAGCATGTAAAGTCCAATATTGTATGCATGTCCTTTAGCCACCTGACATATTTTATACCTTGAAACATAACTTTCCACATCTCTCTTCATCCTTTGCCAAAAATAGATTTCCTCTAGTAAATCTATTCTCTTCATCTTACCAAAATGTCTAGCAAAACCACCACTATGTAATTTTCTTATTATACTATATCATAGAGACCCAAATAGAATGCAAAAGAATAAGAACAAGATAATTAAAAACTAACATGACCAAGAAAATTACCAATAGGACAAGATCTTGAAATAATACTTAGAATTGATTCATATTGATTATTTGAAATAATTACAAACCCAAACCATTCTTAAATAAGCCTTGACTAAAAAATTAGAGTTTACATGCAAACTTAAAAAAAAAAAAAAATTAAAACCCCCAAAATAACCCAAAAATCTCCTAAAATATCATGAACATTATAATTAGACTATGAGAATAAATTCAATAAAAATATACAAATTGTAAATTAGAAAAAACTCAAAAAAACCATTAAATCATAATTTTGAATCCTAGGATGTTCATATACAACCTCTAAAAAATATGGAAAACACTTTTAGGTCATTATAACTACTTAGTAAAGGGAAAATAATTTTGATATGATCTTTTTGGTTGTTCGAATAGCTCAAATAGAGCTATGTCAAAAGTTATGGCCTTTAGAAGTCAGCCTACTTTTTATGCATCACTCTCTTCTGGTTGAAAACAACTCAACTCTTGTATGTTGACCTGATTATATTTCCACCATTTGTCATTGTAAATATTTTTTATCTCTAATTCTATTCCACATCTTGTCTTCTTGTTTTAAGCCTTCTCACTGCACCAAATACCTATTATAATTCCCTTACCTTGTGCTCACTATCTTCATATGCAAAACTTGCACTATTTTTTATTTCTCTCTTTGGAACTTGATTCTCCTAATTTACTTCACCTTTATTTCCTAATGTAAGCCATTACTAACTTTCCTTCTTCAAATACCTTTGATCCTCTTCTGAAATCTACAGTTTTTTTATATTTCTCATTACTTTCCTGTTATTTTGTTCTTATTCCATGGAACTACACATATTATCTGCAAATGCTTTTGCATCATCGCTATTTTTATCTACAATTGGAAATTATACTAAATCTAAAATACACATAGACTTTATTCTATAAACAATTTTAAATGATGATTTTGTTACGGATTAATTGACTAAACTATTATATGTAAACTCATCTTGTGGTAAATCCAAGTCCCGTTGCTTTGGCTTCTCTCCCACTATGCATCTCAATAAATTTCCCATGCTCTTATTCACAACTTCTATTTTTCCATTTATTTATGGGTGATATGCACTACTAAATTGTAGCTTAATACCCATGTTTTTTAACAATGTCCTCCAAAAATGACATAAATTTTTTGTGTCCCTATCTGAAGTAATAGTTTTTTGAATACCATGTAATCTCACAATGTTAATAAAAAAATATTCTACAACCCTAGTGGCATCATTGGTTTTCTTACATGTAATTAAATGAATAATTTTATAAAATCTATCTACAACAACAAAAATTGAATCATTACCTTTCTATGTCCTTGACAATCCCAATGCAAAATCCGTACTTAAATCTATCCATGGCCCTGTTGGAATTAGTAATATGATGTAATGTCTAGTATTTTGTTCATGTCCTTTAGCCATATGATATATTATGCACCTTGAAACATACCTTGCCACATCTCTCTTCATCCTTAGCCAAATTAATTTACCTCTACCAAAGCTATTGTCTTCATCTTATTAAAATATCCAACCAAAAGACGACTATGTGATTATCTTATTATATTATTTCATAGAGACCCAGCTAGAATGTAAAATAATAAGAACATGATAACAAAAAACTAACAAGAACAAAATAATTACCAATAGGTGAAGATATTGAAATAGTACCCAAAATTGATTCCTATTGATTTCTTGAAATAATTATAAACACAAACCATATTTAAATAAGGCTCAACACAAAATGTAGAGTTTACATGCAATATTAAAAAAATGCCTATTTTTGAAACTATCAAAACAACAAAAAAATATATCAAAATATCCTAAACACTATTATTTTTTTTTGAAAAGGAGGGGTAAAAACTTTATTAATATCAAGAATACAAAAGAATAAAACACCCTGAGGCCCATGCCTCAGGAAATAACCAAAAACACTAAAAACCACAAGAACAAACAAATTACGCTCCAATACCAATCTCATCCTCTACAATGATCCTTTCCAAATTCTAGCGAAGTTCATAGGGCATCTGCTCCCACCCATCAAACTTTCAGCCAGCAACATCTTCTTATCCCCATCTAGCCAGGCAATTGGCTACCCTATTCCATTCCCTAGGAATATGGGCAAAAATCATAGAATCCATACCAGCACTGACCTAAAGAATTTGCTGAACAATCAAAGACAACTGCCAACACACATTGGAGGTCTTCTTCTCAAGAAGCAAATTAATCGAAACTTGAGAGTCAACCTCACAGATCACTTTCCTCCACCCCAAATCTTAAATCATGTAATATCGCATAACCTTCCATCTGATTGACCATCTGCACACCTTTGTTATCCACAAAAATCAAGACCACCAAACCAGTAGAATCCCTACAAAGCCCGCCTATCCCAACCAATCCAAGATTCCCATGAGACGACCCGTCTGTATTAAGTTTCAAAAAACTAGCAGGAGGTTATAAAATAATATAATTAGGTTTCAAAACACTATTATTAGACTACAAGATTAAATTCAACTTAAGTTCACATCTGGTTATAAAAGAATATAATTTTTAAATATTAAAAAAACCTAAATACATCATTAAATTATAATTTTTGACCCTTAGATGATAACGTATATTCTCTAGAAATATTGAAACCAATGCTAAATCATTAGAATTTCCTAGGATAGAAATAACCTTTTTGATACAGTCATTTTCATGCATCAAATAGCTCAAAGAGAGCTATGGGTCAAAAGTTATGGCCTCTAGAAGTTGGCCTATTTTTTCTACATCATTCTCCTCTAGTTTAAAGCAACAAAGCTCTTATGAGTTGGCCTGATTATATTGATGCCCTTTTTTCTTGTCAATATTTGTCATCTCCCATTCTATAATCCAACTATTGTCTTCTTGTTGCAAGCCTTCCCATATCACTAAATACTTGTTATACTTCCCTTGCCTTATACTCAATATCTTCATAGCAAAAACTTGTACTATTTTTTTTTACTTCTTATACGGAACTTGATGCTCCTAGTTTACTTCTTCATATTCATCATATTCACCATCCTCTTTATGGAATTCATATAAATATGAAATATTAAATAATTGATATATATCAAAATTCTATGGTCAAATCAATTCATATGAATTATCATTGATTTTTTTCATAATTTTGCATGGTTTGGTTTTTTTGTACTTCAACTTGTTGTATGTGGCTTTTGAAAATCTTTCTTTCCTCAAGTAAACCATTACTAACTCTCCTTCAAATACTTTTGATCTTCTTCTAACATCTACTACTACATTATATTTCTCATTACTTTCCTACAACTTTCATCTTACTCCTTCTTTCAACTATTGCATATGCTTTATAAATGCTTCCAAATCATCACTAATTGGATCTACAATTAGAAATTGTACTAAATCTAAAATACCCATAGGATTCCTTTGATAAACAATTTGAAATGGTGATTTTCCTACTCATCTATTTATTATGCTGTTATATACAAACTCAACTTGTGGTAAGTCCAAGTCCCATTACTTTAGCTTCTCTCCCACTATGCATGTCAATAAATTTCTCAAGCTCCTATTCACAACTTCTATCTATCCATATGTTTGTGGGTGATATGCTCTACTGAATTGTATCTTAGTACCCATATTTCATAATTTCCTCCAAAAATTACTTAGAAATTTCATGTTCTTATCTGAATTAATAGTTTTTGAAACACCATGTAATCTCAAAATATCCATAAAACAAATTCTACAACCCTAGTGGCATCATTGGTTTTCTTACATCCAATGAAATTAACCATTTCAAAAAATCTGTCTACAATTAAAAAAAATTAAATTTTTACCTCTATGTTTGCTTAGCAAGCCCAACATAAAATCCATACTTAAATTTGTCCATGGCCCTCTTAAAAATGGTAATGGCATGTAATGTCTAGTATTTTGTGTATGCCCTTTAGCCACCTAACATATTATGCACCTTGAAACATACCTTGCCACATCTCTCTTCATTTTTGGCCAAAAATACTTTTCCTCCACCAAATCTATTATATTCGTCTTACCAAAATGGCAAGCCAAACCACCCCTATGTAATTATCTTATTATATTATCTCATAGAGACCCAATTGAATGCACGAGATAAAGAAGAAGAAAAAAAACAAGAACAAGATAATTGAAAACTAAGAAGAACAAGAAAACTAACAATAGACAAATATATTAAAACAATACTTGTAATTGATTCGTATTAATTGTTTGAAATAATTACAAACCCAAACCATGCTTAAATAATCCTCAACTTATAAATTAGATTTTGCATTAAAAATTCAAAAGACAACTAAAATATTAAAAAATGCCTATTTTTAAAAGTCCTGAAATAACCCAAAAACCCCCTAAATTATCCTAAACACTATAATTAGATTACGAGATGAAATTTAAATGATGTTGATTTCTAGTTCTAAAAACATACAATTTCTAAAAATATAAAAAACCCCAAAAAATAGTTAAATCACAATTTTAGACCTTCAGATGTTCACGTACATCCTCCAAAAAATATTAAAAACACTGCTACGCAATTATAATGGTATTTTTGAACCAATAAAATATTTTATGAAGGGAAAATAATTTGTGTGTATAAATAAGGCAATACATACATTTCAATTATTGACACCTTATAAAAACACTTTTTTTAGAATTAATAGATGTTAACAAAGTATTTTAGGTATATTGTGATGCTTTGAATTTGGGTATTAATCATGTATTAAGTCAAGTATGAATGTCAATAACATATTTTAGTTATAAATTGAATGAGGTAAGAATGAAGTATTCTACGTATGATGTTGAATTTTCATACATTATACATCATGAAGAGTGATTGTTTTTATTCAAAGCATATACTTTAGTTTTCAAACAAAAAATCAAGAAATTAGAATAATGTCACTATTGATTTTAGTAGGTGAGTGGCACCATTAACTACTATGCTGAGTGATGTAGTTAAATTCAAATTTTCTAAAGAATTATATGATATTGATTCATATTTTGGGATACATTTCAAATCCAAAATTATAAATTAATATCTATTATACAAGGATAGTTATGTGTGAATATCATGAGAAATAGTGGCATATAATACTTAGTGGATTATTTATCATTGAAACATAATTTAGTTTTAATTGATTGTGTAATCCTAGAAGTGTTGGGAAAGATTACACAATATTACAATATAGATAAGGAAGTGAAGGAATATATCAAACAAAATGATAAAACAAAATACCAAAAATAAAGGTAAAATAACATGTTAATGATTCATTAGATCCATGGAGAGATAAAATTAAGTATTTGTAACGATTGCATGAAGTCTAAGAATAGAATATTTTAAAGGACAAGAAAAATATGGAAAATAAAAAGAATATTTGGAAAATGAATGAAAAATAAAAATAATAGAGTTATATA